>JAFVLL020038234.1:47798-88669 GCA_021397915.2 Tor tambroides | reverse complement strand
AAAAAAAAAAGTTGTTTCAAAAACAACTATGTATGTTACCCCGCTGACTTTAATTTTTTTAGTTTAGTCAACTTGAAATTTTAAGTTACTCTGGAATATTTTAGTTGACTAAACTAAAAATTTTAATATTTTGATATTACGGAGTGCCTGAAATTAATCCCCAGCTATATCATAACTAGTTTCAGGCGCTGCGTAATATCATTGCGCCTGCTGCACCCATGGTATGGCAGCAAAGTTCCTTGATTATTACGCCGGAATGAGAGTATAGTTCCTAGCCATATCGGCCTAGAAAATCACAACTTTTCATTTTCCGTCAGTCTTAGTACATGATGTAACTACAGAAGAGTCAAGCTTTAAATAGGAAAATTATCGAAACTCTTTGGTCATTTTTGAGCGAGATGCTAATGGTCTAATCCGATTCAATGATCTATGCTAAACTAAGCTAAGATAAAAATGCTACCGCCAGACCCGGAGATCGGCTGAATGGATCCAAAAACGATAAAACTCAACTGTTTAACTCTAGGGGAGTTGTAAAATGAGCCTATTTTCAAAAAGTGTTCCTTTAAGGCAGCGGGGTAACAAATTATTTTAAGCTGAAACAACTATATTTTTTTTTTACAGTGTAGTTAAGTGTTATATGTGAGCAAAGACCCCACAAGCTTCTGATCCTCCAGGAAAGGTTAGTAGCAGTGATTTCTGACACAACAGCATCCACAAAAAGACAAAAAGCCCTTTCTGGGACAGGAAGTGATTTGTCCCAGTGTTTCACATGATGAAATCCACAATCGTGATAGAAGCCATTGTTTATTCACGGGACAGTGTGCTGTAGTCAGATTACGAATAAAGTATTTACAGTAGATGTTACCTCATACTCTAGATAGGCTTTTTGTTTCTTGTATTTGAGAATAAAATAAAAATAGATCAATAATCATATTTGGGATTGCATAATGCTCTTTAAAGATCGGCATGTCAGCTTTCTTTTTCATGTCAGAGAACTGAACCTCTGGATTAGTGTCCACAGTTGGATATTTAAAGATTTCAAGGGGATCCGTAATCTCTAGGATTACTGTGCCTGAATGGCTGACATCAGCTTTCTTGACTTTATGCTGCGTTGAAGTCGCAAGTAAAAGTGAAGTGAGTGTGCAGCGTGTTCGGAATCTCCCATAATGCATTGCTCCATATTTTATATTGCCTCAGTCTCTGGTGGAAGTTGCCCTACAGTTAATCCTCTTTTTTTTTAAAGCACTGACACAAACTGTTCCGCCACCCTTCCTCTGCACATCCGGCCCCTCTCGTTAAAACGATCCTTTAAAAGTGTGTCATCTTTCTCTTTCTGCCGCAGTTAAAAGCTCTTTTCTGTTACAATCCAATTGAATCTCATCATACTGCCTATATGATGATGTCATAACGGAAGAGACAGTCAGGCTGTTCCATGTTCCGTGACATCATCGCATCATTCCATTCCTCCTTTTCCCTCTGTTTCTCCAAGCTTGCACTCACTTACGTAACCATTGATCCACAGATGGTACAGCTGACCTGCTGCCTGCCTGTTAATGCGTTTGTGTGACCTTCTGACACTCAGCGGCTGGAAAATGGTTTATCTGAATGACTCTACATGTGTGACAGGTAAAACATGAAATATGGCGAATGAGCATTGTTAAACAGAACCAGACTCAGACCAAAAATAGACCCTCTAGTCTAAGACCTAGACCAGTGCCAAAGACTAGATAAGACTAGGCCCCTTAAGACCCCTTGAGTCCTGGATCCAGACCAATATCTAATCTCAAGACCATGTTGAACCATTTTTTTTTTTAAATAAAATGTATAATTTATTATATAATTTATAATGTATAATAATTGATAATTTTAATATATTAATTAAAGCATAAGTAAACATATATTTTATAAATATAATTATAATTAAAATATATTTTATTAATACAAATTGTAATTTTAATAAATGATTAAAAATTAAACATTTTCTAATATTTATAAAAATGTTTTATATGTATTATACATTTTTCACAGAAACATTTATTAGTTTCATTTTTATTCATTTGTTTTATAAGTAAGTTGATTACATTATTTTTATTAAGATGGAAAATATACAGAATTACAATTACAGAAATATATTAATTATAATTAATTATATAATTATTATAATAATTACAGAAATAACAATAATAATAACAATAATAACAATAAATATATTATTATAAATAAACATACAAACAAACAAACAAACAAATAAATGCAATATTTTTTGTAGGTTTATTATTTCTAGGTATATATATATATATATATATATATATATACACACACACACACACACACACACACACACACACCATAGAAGAACCATTGTTGGATCCACAAAGAACCATTCAGTTTAACCATCTCTTTCTTACCATTTTATAATCTGAAGAACCTTCTTTCACCACAAAGAACCTTTTGTGAAACAGAAAGGTTCTTCAGATGTTAAAGGTTCTTCTGTGGCATCATGAAGCACCTTTATTTTTAAGAGTGTGTGATGCATATGCATATGGACAGGTATGATGCTGACCTCTGACCTTTCTTTCTTTCTTTCTACATGCTCTCATGTTAAATCCGGCTGAACTTTTTGTCATCTCACGTTTCAGACCTCGACTAGTATTAACCGAAATGACCTCATTCAGTTGTGTAAAACAGCATAGTGTGGAATTTTTTTCCTTCTGAGCGGTTGTTAGGCTAATTGGCTTGTTGTCTGAGGATGGATGTCTTCGCAAAAGCTTTTAAAGTGACCACCTCCTCCCCCCTCTTCAAACTGTTTAATTTGGAGGAATGCCCAGGATAAAAGGAGAATATTTCAGTCATCTTGTGTATGTGTGTGTTTGTGAACGGGTAGTTTGAAGTTCCTAGACACCATCTGCTCATCTGCATCAAACATATTGAACACGCACATAATGTTTTCCTCATATCCCCCGATGAATATTAATCTAAGACTAAAAATTGCACAACACTACAAATGTACCAACTCATTTGACGTCTTCAGAGCTTGATTATTTGGAAAGCTACAAAGAAACAGAGTTCTGTTGTCAACGGTTCTTAAATACCCAATAAAAATGGCCTGTTGAGAACAGTTTTCTTTCTTGTGTTAATATATTTCCTGTTGAAACTGGTTTGAGCAGGTCGTATCATCGGTTTGTTCCTCTTTTTTTTTTTTATAAAATAGCCAACAGGCATGAATCATGATTTGCTACTTGCTATTGAATTAAAAAAAAGGTCACTTTAGTTAACATTTAGTTGTACACTAGCATAAAGATGACTTCAAAAATAATAGGCATTGACAATAAGTCAATTAATGAATTTGTTCTGTTGAATGATCATCCTGTCAGTCAAAGCAAACATGGGATTTTGCGTCACATTTTCTTCAGTGCCAGCTCTGTCCAATTCGCGTCATTTTGACCAGCATGAAACATTTGTCAGGCGTCATGATTCGATTACGCAGACACGTGTTTGATAACTACATCTGACAGGCTGCACAATCCGTGATTGTGGTATCAGGATTCAGTGTGTGGTCGGACTCAGACAGGAAGTGTGACTGTGAGAGAGAAAACATGGAAGACAGTGACATCATCATCATCATCCTTTGGAGTGTTTTGACTTTCAAACTGTTATTGAACGGTGATATTATTATTGAACATTCAAGATAGGATTTGTTCTTAAACCATTAAACTTCCACTGCTAAAAGAGTTTTCCAATCATGTTTTAATTTAATATTGCCCAGCACTAAATATAATTTGTGTATTTTAAAAACGTATTTTATAAATTACAATTGAAACATGCATATAGATTATGAGTTTGAGCCACATTGAGTTTTTTGATTTTAGTATGTCAACCTAGGAAAAAGTTCCGTTTTCAAACACCTATTTTACGTTTTAAAATTATTTTTTCTTTCCATTTTATTTGTGGTGCTATAAATAAATATATAAATTATTTTGACATTTTTTGGAATCTTTAAGCAACATTAGAGAAGTAATATTGGTTGAATTGGTGGATAAATGATGCCAATTTTAATAGTTGATGTGCTTAGTAATTAATTATTTATTAGGCCACATGTTTGTACTGTATTTGTTCCCTGGCCTTGTTTTAAATGAGAGAAAAACTGTTTGAATAGCTCAAATGCATGTTTGTTTTAACCACAAGATGATGTTTGAGCTCATCTGCTCAATTACTGATCCACACACATTCAGTTTCATTTCAGTGATGCATCACTGGGCCGTAATGGAAAACCGTTAGAGCTGTACAAACCCTTAGCTGCTGTCTGTCTACATACCAGTCACAAGACCTTCCATTAACCCCTTTATTTACATGAAAATATGTATGCTCACTCAGCACACACTGCCAAACCAGACCAGACAGACCGGAGAGGTTGATTCCATGTAGAGAGGCACATAAACAGAACTGAATTAAGGCCTAATGGCTGTGCATTGAGTTTGCCTTTAGGTCACAGTTTACATTGTCCAGTCCTGCCGAGATTAGTTTTTTTCTTTGAAGTCCTGTTAAACTGGCAAATCATTTTGTTGTCAGATGGCAACACTGAAATGCATTGGCTCCAGCACACGAAGTACGGCTGGCGGCACTGGACATAATGTGCTCTTTCTTATTGGAAAAATTCCTGGCATCGTTTTCAAATCTGCGTCAAACTCTTGCCATTTCTATTTGTCATATTAAATGTCTGACTCATGCTGAAGGTCGCATCTTCCTTTTATAGATACTGTGGAATGCAATAATTGCTTCAGTGAACTGACAATAAACTAACGTCTGAAAGGACAGGAAGTGGATGCAGGAATGTTGCGTGGTGAAGCTGAAGTCGGCTGTTTGAGTCGGTGGAGGTGAAAGTCCTCAGATAAGCTGAGTTTCCTGAGTGGGGCTGGACTCTGATAAAGCCACCCATCCTGAGGAGAGAGAGAGAGAGATGGAGGAAGGGAGAGACATTCTCATTGTTGTGGTATTTGGGAAATGCTTTCACAACATCCAGAGTATTGCAACATCAGCCAGTCAAGGGGAGAAATCAAGGTTCTGTAGGAGAAAGAAAGAATAGGTGAAAAAGAGATTTAAGAGAAAGATAAAGATGTCTAATATTCAGGATTTATGGTTCCAAAGGTATCATCAGTGGAGAAAATATGTTGAACTCTGATCTCTCATATGCACGTCTGTGTGTATATGTATGGTAACATATGTATGCAATGACGTCAGGCCATATTTTACACATTTTTCTGCCATTTTATTATTATTATTATTTTTTAACCCCCTACAAATTTGTCTCTTGCACCAAACACAGTAGGGATGCAAACTTGGGGTTGGTAATATTTTTTATTATTTTTTATTTTTACTATTATTATTTTTCAAAGTAACTTAAGCTTATCAGGATGAATTTATGTGATAAAAAAATAAAATGTATATAAAAAAGTGTATATATATATATATATATATATATATATATAATTTCTGTTTTATCATAATTTACAATCATTTATTCATTTATTATTATTATTATTATTATTATTATTATTTAAATCATTTAATCCTGTGATGGCAAAGCTGACATTTTCAGCAGCTAATCCTCTAATATCTAGTCTTCACTGTTACATGGTCCTTCAGAAATCATTTGCTGATTTGCTGCTCAAGAAATAAGAAATATTTCTTTGTATTGTCAGGTGAAAAGAGTGATACATTTTTTTTTCAGTATTCTTTGATAAATAGAATGTTTGAAAGAACAGCACTGATTTGAAATAGAAATCTTTTGTAATATTATAAATGTCTTTACTGTCACTTTTGATCAGTTTAATGCGTCCTTGCATTCTGAATATGATTAATTTCTTTTTTTAAAAATACATGAAAGAAATCTTACCAACCCCCAAATTTTGGTAAATTGTTCTTCTGCTGATGTGCCAATTATGCTTTTTTTTCTATTATATTTCCCTTTTAAATAATCATACAGCCTACTAGTCACTGTTTCCTGGCCTTTCCCATAATCTCACAAAAGAATGAATCATTTTTCATCTTTGCTGTACGTCAATCTCTGAATCCTAAAATATAGCTTCACCTGCACGGTTTTCCTTTCCTGACTCTCCTTGCTGCACAGGGTTTAATAATAGCACCATGTCCCCACAGAGCCAGAGAACCAGGCCAATGCAGTCCAAAGAGTCAGCGCCGCCCTCTTGTGGCAGGTGCATGTTATAACAAGTGTCTACAAGTGAGGGCATCAACCTGCAGGGGTCCTCATGAAACAAGAAGAGAGAGAAAACAGAACTGGAACAAGTTTAAAAAAAATCCTTTAAACATCCAGTAGAGCGAAACTGAGCATGCTCAGTGCCTCTGTGCTTTTCAGATGTGTGTGCATGCAGGCAGAGGGAGACAGAGGGGTGTGTGATGGTTTGCTACTGAGCGGGAGTGGGAACGAGTCAGTAGGGACCAGAAACACGGGCTGAGCTCCAGTGGCATGGCAGGAAGAATGGAAGAGGGACAGTGAAGTGGATCCAGGCACCACCAGCCCATATAGGGATGCTGCTAACACTGCTGTTCTATCTGCGAGTGAAAGGTACCGTTGTACACCATACACAGAGACAGAGAGAGAAAAATCAGATGAAAAGATCAAATGGAAGAAGAAATAAGAGAGAATGGCTAAAGAGATGGGAAATAATTACACTGTTTTGTTCTATATAATGGATTTTATTCCTTAAAGGGATAGCTCACAGAAAAATTACAGTTCTACCTCATGTCGTTTCTGTGTGAAACAAAAAAGGAGATGTTTAGCAGAATGTCCAAGCTTCTCTTTTTTCAATGACATGATTGGTGACCATTACTGTTAATGGTCATTCTCCTGTATTGTGCTGAAAATCTTTCAGGATTGCAATAGGGTTGAGTAAACAGAAAGAAACGTCGTTGAAGGTAACCTATCCCTTTATTGGTACTGTAATAGTTGTGTATATTGGATGAAAGGGTTCTTTCACTCTTATCTTGCCCTCTCAGTCCTCCCGTGTCTCTCTCTCTCTCTCATTTGGTCCTTTATTTAACTGTCCTCTTTGCAGAGAGTTTTCAGTTAGCTCATGGTCTGCTTTCACTGACGTAACAGACCTTTAACTGTGACACTGTTTCTACGTGACTGCAATATCAATTTTTGTAATTTCAGGTCTTGGATCTTTCTCTTAGCTTGACAGGATCTATTTAATGCATCAAGCATTTTGCATTTCTTCCCACTATGAGAGTTCAGTAACGGTTTCTGGTTGAGTTTACCTTTATTTATCACCAAATTCTATGTAATCTGAAAGCTGTATTGACATATAGTGACTTATTGACATGTAACATTGTAACGTGTCCTCCTTTGCACCATTTGAGAGTGAGTTTCTTTGCGTTAAAATGTCTATTTATGGATTTGGTGTCTATTTTTAGCGCATAGCTCAATAATAGTTCCTCAGGGCTCTGTGTGCTGTCCGTTTTTGTTTCAAAGCAAAATGAGGCTGACAGATTGTTAGTGTGTGCTGGAAGCTTAGCGCATTGTGTTTAGAAAAGAATGCTAAGGGTTGTGTACTGTAGTGGTTAAAGCTCAAGGTTAGTAATTAGAAAACCATAAGCCATCACTATTATACTCTTGAATGCAGCACTTAACTACAGTTTACTTGCCCATGCAAACCGTGATGCCGCAATGCTAGGGTGGTTGTTAGAGTTTTGATGTGTGGTTGCTAAGGTGTTTAAATGCCAGTGGTTTTAGTGTTTTTATTTGCTATGCACAGATGTATAAACATGATCTGAAAAGTTGGTGTTCAGTCTGTCAGTGCACATGATTGACTGAGGCTGCTTGGTTATAAAAGCTGCCGTTTTATGTGTCTGTCTGCAGTTTTGTTCTGTATACCATGTACAAGCAAAACACAGTGCTTCAAATATAATGATTAACCTTTTTCCCCCCAAAATGGAACATTTTTCCAAACCTTTCTTTTTTTTCACAAAAGAAGATATTTTGAAGAATGTTGGTAAACAGGTGCTGGTAGCCATTGACTTCCATATTATTTTTCCCTACTATGGAAGTCAGTGGCTAACCAGTTTGGTTAAAAACATTCTTCAAAATAACTTCTTTTGTGAAAGAAACTCATACAGGTGGAACAATGTGAGAGTGAGAAAATGATGACAAGATTTAATTTTTGGAATCTATCCCTTAATATTTTTGAGGAAACCGTGATAACTTTTTTTTAGGATCCTTTGATGAATAGAAAGTTTAATAGAACAGCATTTATTTGAAATATAATTTTGTAAAAATCAGTCAGTAGCATGATTTGAGGTGTCATTTACATTTGTAGCAGAAGAAAATTCACACACTACAACATAATACTTAAGGTCAAGGTCAAGTTCATAATGTTTTTAGAAGGCAACTTTTTGTGAAAGCTCTGGAGAAACATAAATATTCTAGGTTGAGAAATTAGTTCCATATTTGCACATTTTCTTTTTTTCTGAGTCTGTTTAACATTTCAAAGACTATATTGTGTTCAGCAGTGGGGTCTCATGGGAGTGTTGTTCTCTCAAGAGTGAAGCATTTTTGTTTGCTTGATTACCTAAAACTGCTTTATTCTGTGAACCTCACATTTATACTCGTTATGTAATACCAGACTTTTACTAATGCAGCGCACGTGGCCACAGGCACATTTCTGGTCTCAGGGTCATCTCAACAGTGACGACACAAGAGACTCACTTTTGGGGAACAGTGACATTATAAACCTTTGAAGCTCTGAATGGGGTATTTTTAAAGTTTTAAAAACATCCCGAGGAGCCAAAAGCTCATTATTGATGAAGAATATGTGTTCATTTCATGCATAAGGGAATAAGAAAGAGATTGGCAGACCAGTGAAGGAGAGGCTCAAAATGAGGCGACTAAAATCAAAGAGCTACCCGCAAGCTCTGCCGTTTCATCCCAGATAACTCTGATGAGCTTGAAGCAAAGGCTGCCACTCTGATGTCAAATTTTTTAGGCTTTTCTATCAGCAAAAATTTCAGGAGTCACAAAAAGTGTCTCCTAAGAGAGATTTTCCCCCATAAGGTGAAATATAAGCTAGGCAGTTATGAAGACTGTTGCTGAAGTCTGTTTAGCCTGCATATCTTGGACTCATGACTGGTCTGACACACAGACACAAGATAACCGTCTACGTAACTCCTACAGCATTTCATAAAGCATCACAAAAGTTCAAAGAAGTTTCAGGGAAAGAAAAGGATGAAAGATGAAATTTCAGAGACAGACAAGGGTGACAGATGAAAGGTGATATGATAGATAGAACTATGAGTCTATGAGTCTTTGTGTTATATGGTGTGTATGTGTTTGCTTGAGGCTTTGCAGACACATTGTGACCTTAAATAGCTCAGAAACTGTGATTCATTCTCGACTGTGGAGTTTATTTGCACTGTATTCAGTAGAAGTATCAGCCTGAGACTAAAAGACCCATGAAATTGCTTGACAGTCACAGTTTTCTTTGACATTTCCGGTTGAAACAGGAAGATTGTTTTATTTTATTTTATCTTATTTTATTTTACACTAGCATATGTATGGCCTCAAAGCTAAAACTGTACACATAAAAAAGTTCTGGTTTATTCATCTCATAAATATTTTTTTCCCTTTCTCCTTTTTTCTCCCCTTTTTCTTTATCATCATCTTTTACATGGTATTGTATTTCTTACTTTTTTTGAAACCCTGTGGTACACAGGTAATAATAACTGATTTAAGTGGGATTTAACTAGTCAGCATTTTCCCAGTTGCATTCTGAGTAGTTTTAAGTGTTTGATAGTTTATCTCATATCTTTTTTTGTATCTGTTCTATAATGTGTTGGTTGCGTACAGAGTCAAATATGCTGTATTATGTTTATGCAAATATGTTGTGTAGGTGCCAGTTGTCACAATGTTCTTTAAGGCTTGACTCACTGATTGTCTACAGTGAAGCCATGTGTGTGAGTGTGTGCTTGGTATTGGTCCAGCTAAACCCACACACTCTGTGTGAAATGTACAGATACACTCCCGTCCCACGCGAGAGCAGATCAGAGGGGTTACATCACAGCGAAATGTGGCAGCAGTCAAAGAGGAAGCGTATGAGTGAAAATGTGTTGTGATCTGATTGCTGTGACATTGTGGGAGACTTCAAAACAGCGTTAAAACAATACAATTGCATACTTAGTGCGCTCTACAGGAATTAGAGACGCGTTTGTTTGGGGTGAATGGGAAGTCTTGTGCCGCACACTTGCTCTCAGAGTAATCAAATTTTGTCTAATCTTCTGGATTATGTCATGGCTGATAAATTAACTTCCTTTTAATTTAAGTACAAACTTCAAAGCAGCCTATTCACAGTAATGTCATTTGCCTTGCAGCGGTTTATGAAACTCCTCCCTGTCAATTAACACAATACATTAATGTCTGCTGCTGAAATTAGCATCTCCTCTCGGTGGGCTACCGCTAACACGCTCTTTGTCATTTTCTCAGCTGCTATTGTCCCCATTATATGCTAAAATATTATTTTTTTTACACTTTTATAGCATTGTTTTTCTTCTAAATCCCACTAATAATGTTAGTCAGGGTTTCTTGCACCATATTCAGTACAGTAGCAAAATCTGTCAGTTTTCTGATTTGTGTGAATGACCCCTGCCATGACTGGATAAACAGTTTGCATGGGAAATGAGTAACAACTCTTATTTACTTCTCTCAGAACAGCTTCTTAGCAAGTTCACAAAGCAGTCTGGCATGAAATGTGCCATACAACTGTTTTTGTCATTCAAAGAGCGAGGAATATCCTGTTTTCCATGATATGGCCACTTTAGGTTGTTTTACTTGAGGGCGCTGTAAGTCAAGTAAAGGTCATCTTAAGTCCTGATCTTCTCAGGAAGCTCTAAAGTGGTGGGTGTAACTGTTGCCAGATTTTGTTAATAACTGACTTCACATTGCTGTTAGTGATTTGAAATTTGTTTCTGGATTTATTTGTCAATGGGATGTTTATGCAAAAACTTCCAGGGTTGCAAACATTTTGTTTTTGTTGTAATTATGTCCTTATCGCTGCAATTTTATCATTTATTTATTCACTCACTCAAATATTTATTTATAATATTAATATTGAATTGAACTGAATTCATTATTTTTTTAACCTCATTGGCAAGTAGTTTTCCTGTTTTAAACATAAATCTTAACTAAATTTATTTAGGTTTTTGCTCAAAACAAGGAAATTTTCCAGGTAAGAAAACTAAATTAACTGTAACTAACATAAAAATATGAATTTCACAAAAGAGGATATTTTGAAGAATGTTGATAACAAAACAATTTTGCTGCTGATTGACTACCACTGTATTTTTTGTCTATACATTGGAAGTCAATGGGAACCAAAACTGCTTAGGTACCAACATTTTTTTAAGTATCTGTTTTTATATACCACAGATAAAAGAAAGTCATACAAGTCTGAAACAACATGAGAGTGAGTAAATGATGACAGAGTTTAAATTTTTAGTTGAACTATCCCTTTAATATACATTTCCATTTTACATCCTTCTCTATTTATGCCTGCATTTGGCAGACACTTTTATCCAAAACGATTTATTTTACATTTAAGGTACACATTTACTTTTTATTGTTTCATCTTTTCAGTTAATTTTATAGTTAACATGTAATTTATAATTAAATGTATAATTTTGCAGTATATTTCTAATTAATTATTTTTAGTTTGAAGGTTTTTATTTAAAAACAAGACAAAACACTGATGAAAACTTTATTTTTGCAGTAAAGCCTCTCTGAGATGAGTGATTCTGAATTGGCCAAGAACAGAGGAGTCAGTGTTTCGCTGTTCATGTTCAGGTCTCAGTGGCCGAATATAAGGGCCCTTATACAGAGAGCACTGAAATGTTGTGCTCCTGCTGCGTTCCAGTTGCGCGCTGTTCTTTCAGCTCCAATCCCACTGTATGCTTTGATCCTACACACCCTCAGCACAGCAAAGGAAAGCCCCCTTTATCATCTTCCTGCCAGCCCAACCAACAATGTGTGGAAGTGAGTCAAAGCCATTTTAACTGGTCCTGCTCTCTGAGCCTCCTGCCTTTACACACTCACCAGACAAAGACCCTCACAGAGGACGTTCAGTCCTGGCCGGAGCTTTCTTGGGTCAGCGTGGCACGCCATGGCGGGCTTCTGCGTGTCTATCCAGGACTCGCACGGTGCAACTCTACCTCTCGTGCCGTTGTGTTCCCTCGTTGTGGTTCCTCTGACCGGAGGAGGAGGTGGAGGAAGAATGTGGGGTGACGCAACACTGGTGTGCTCTCCGACTGTCGAAGGAGGTATCCACAGCGCTTATCTTAGCGGGGGGAGAGGGATGTGAAATGGAAATTAAAATAGCAGTTTTTAACTTTTTTTTTTTCCTCTGTTGCAAAACTGCTTGGCTGCCTAACTAAAATGAAACCTCACAAGTGATTGATTTGAAATGATTTGGAATGCACTACATATGTAGCAAATCACATGGGAGATGATGTGATAATCTTGTAAGCTGTTCTACACTGCAAAAGATCTGCAGTATTTTGTCTTATTTTCCAGTTGAAATATCTTAATCTTTGAAACAAAATAAATTGACTTGAGAAGCGAGACTGGGTAAGATATTACGTCTTGTTTGCAGAGAATGCATCTTTAATATGAGTGTTTTTTTGCCTTAATGCACTGGCAGATTTTTTTTTCTCCACTTTTTTTTCTCTAACTTATTTCTACTTTAGACAAGTGAAAAAAATCTGCCAGTGCAGTGACAAAATGAATTCATATGCAATATGCAGTCTTTGAAAAAAGTCTTAATTTCTAATGCAGCATTGCTTATAAACAAAATTTCATTTTCTTTAAAGGATGTTTACGTATTTAAGCTGGAAAACAATTAAAAAATGTCTAATTAATTTAATTTAGAAGTCTTTTTTTCATAGCACAATTTTTTTTTTTTTGGTAAAATAAGTGAGTTATTTTCAACTGTTTCATTTATTAATTTCAGTAATATGTGACATACTGTGTAAATTTATATGCAAGTCAATATTACCCTTGCTTTGTTTGTTACCTATACATAAACATACACATTTTATTTTGTAATTTTTATTTAATTCTTTATTTAACCAGGGCAATGGACTAAATTGGCCCAGAATTAGCTACAGAACTAAATATATATGCAGTATACACACACACACACACACACACACACACACACACACACCTGTGTGTGTGTGTGTGTGTGTGTGTATACACATGTAATTACCAGTACGAACTTTTATTTTACATTGTTACCAAAAAATATATTTTAAACAAATGCTGTTCTTTTGAATTTTATATGAAACAAAAAAAATGATATCTATATATGTGCTATATAAGTTGGTGACATCAGCAGAGATCAACAGAAGAAGAGAAAACAATCAACTAGATTTAGATAACGTATTTAGCTGCAAATGAAATTTAATCCTGTGTTCTTTTCATATTGTTTATCTACGGACGTGAGATGGGTTCTGATGTGTAGATGAAGTTTGATTATTCCATAACTCCAGTTCTTA
Source organism: Tor tambroides (assembly GCA_021397915.2). NCBI lineage: Eukaryota > Metazoa > Chordata > Actinopteri > Cypriniformes > Cyprinidae > Tor > Tor tambroides. The sequence continues at coordinate 75,109 of JAFVLL020038234.1, read as the reverse complement.
CTCTCTTTTCATTGCCAGAAGCAGATATTCATTGCAATCCAGTGCAGACTTTCCGGCTCCAAAGCCATTGTTCAATTTAAGGTCAGAGATCTGGATCACTGCCATGATACCTGCAGTCTCACTGGAGCTGCATCAATTCTTTTTAACTTAGCCTACCATTAATGGCACATTTGTCTCGTATTTCATCAAGTGAAACGTTCACAAGTGTCTTGGAAAGTTCTCTGATGCATTATTGTCATTAGTGTTAAAGATGCACAGAATAATTGTTAAGTTTGCTTTATTATTATTATACAACAGAGGTATAAGACTTTATTCTGAGAGTTCTGATACTTAATCTTGAGATGCAAAAACTCTAATGATTTGCCTGAGATTTTTTCTTTTAAATTAGCATTTTTTTTTTTAGGATCAATAATTTCACTTTAAAGGCAATGAAAATGTTAGTAGCCAGTTACTGAATGTCTTATTTTCAAAAATGTCCAACGTTATTTTCATAAGAGCCTGATAAAAATGCTCATTTAAAAGAAAAATCTCAGAGTTTTTTTTGCATCTGAAGTCGCATATATTTACTTATACTTAAATAAATTTTATATGTACACTACCATTCAAATATTTGGGGTCAGTAAGATTTTTTTATGCTTTTGAAAGAAACCACCTCATCCAGGCTGCATGTATTTCATAAAAAAGAATTAAAAACATTATTAGGAAATATTATTACAAGTTAAAATGACTATTTTCTATATACAGTATCTCACAGAAGTGAGTACACCCCTCACATTTTTGTAAATATTTTATTATATCTTTTCATGTGACAACACTGAAGAAATGACACTTTGCTACAATGTAAAGTAGTGAGTGTACAGCTTGTATAACAGTGTAAATTTGCTGTCCCCTCAAAATAACTCAACACACAGCCATTAATGTCTAAACCGCTGGCCACAAAAGTGAGTACACCCCTAAGTGAAAATGTCCAAATTGGGCCCAAAGTGTCAATATTTTGTGTGGCCACCATTATTTTCCAGCACTGCCTTAACCCTCTTGGGCATGGAGTTCACCAGAGCTTCACAGGTTGCCACTGGAGTCCTCTTCCACTCCTCCATGACGACATCACGGAGCTGGTGGATGTTAGAGACCTTGCGCTCCTCCACCTTCCGTTTGAGGATGCCCCACAGATGCTCAATAGGGTTTAGGTCTGGAGACATGCTTGGCCAGTCCATCACCTTTACCCTCAGCTTCTTTAGCAAGGCAGTGGTCGTCTTGGAGGTGTGTTTGTGTCAGAAAGATCAGGCCATTCCTAACGGAGCATGCTGCACAACTTCTTGTCCAGGCCCTTGTCATTTCTAGGCTGGACTACTGCAATGCCCTTCTGGCTGGACTTCCATCATGCACAATCAAACCTCTACAAATGATTCAGAATGCAGCAGCACGACTGGTCTTCAATGAGCCCAAAAGAGCTCATGTTACACCTCTCTTTATCTCCTTGCACTGGCTACCGGTTGAGGCTCGCATCAAGTTCAAGACATTGATGCTTGCATATCGAACAACCACAGGCTCTGCACCCGCCTACTTCCACTCACTATTACGAATCTACATTCCCTCCAGAAGCCTGAGATCCGCTAGTGAGCGACGCCTCGTGGTACCATCACAGAGAGGCACAAAATCACTTTCCAGATCATTCTCGTTCACTGTTCCTGGCTGGTGGAACAATCTTCCCACCCCAATCCGGAATGCTGATTCCCTGACAACTTTCAAGCGACAGCTGAAAACTCATCTCTTTCGACACTCTTTGACTTCATCCTAAAAAAAAAAAAAAAAAAAAAACTTTCTCTTTACTTATTCCTTCCCTTTCTACTTTCTCTTTACTTATTCCTTCCCTTTCTAGCTTGTAATTATTTTTGAACAATGCCTGAAACTTGGTATTATGAGCAATTCCTCTCTGCTTTAGGATGAATCGCTTTATGTATTCCCCAATTGTAAGTCGCTTTGGATAAAAGCGTCTGCAAAATGACTAAATGTAAATGTAATGTAAATGTTTGGGGTCGTTATCACGTTGGAATACTGCCCTGCGGCCCAGTCTCTGCTTCAGTATGTCACAGTACATGTTGGCATTCATGGTTCCCTCAATGAACTGTAGCTCCCCAGTGCCGGCAGCACTCATGCAGCCCCAGACCATGACACTCCCACCACCATGCTTGACTGTAGGCAAGACACACTTGTCTTTGTACTCCTCACCTGGTTGCCGCCACACACGCTTGACACCATCTGAACCAAATAAGTTTATCTTGGTCTCATCAGACCACAGGACATGGTTCCAGTAATCCATGTCCTTAGTCTGCTTGTCTTCAGCAAACTGTTTGCGGGCTTTCTTGTGCATCATCTTTAGAAGAGGCTTCCTTCTGGGACGACAGCCATGCAGACCAATTTGATGCAGTGTGCGGCGTATGGTCTGAGCACTGACAGGCTGACCCCCCACCCCTTCAACCTCTGCAGCAATGCTGGCAGCACTCATACGTCTATTTCCCAAACACAACCTCTGGATATGACGCTGAGCACGTGCACTCAACTTCTTTGGTCGACCATGGCGAGGCCTGTTCTGAGTGGAACCTGTCCTGTTAAACCACTGTATGGTCTTGGCCACCGTGCTGCAGCTCAGTTTCAGGGTCTTGGCAATCTTCTTATAGCCTACGCCATCTTTATGTAGAGCAACAATTCTTTTTTTCAGATCCTCAGAGAGTTCTTTGCCATGAGGTGCCATGTTGAACTTCCAGTGACCAGTATGAGAGAGTGAGAGCGATAACACCAAATTTAACACACCTGCTCCCCATTCACACCTGAGACCTTGTAACACTAACGAGTCACATGACACCGGGGAGAGAAAATAGCTAATTGGGCCCAATTTGGACATTTTCACCTAGGGGTGTACTCACTTTTGTGGCCAGCGGTTTAGACGTTAATGGCTGTGTGTTGAGTTATTTTGAGAGGACAGCAAATTTACACTGTTATACAAGCTGTACACTCACTACTTTACATTGTAGCAAAGTGTCATTTCTTCAGTGTCGACACATGAAAAGATAAAATATTTACAAAAATGTGAGGGGTGTACTCACTACTGTGAGATACTGTAAATGTATTTTTTAAATTGTAATTTATTATTGTGATGGCAAAGCTGAATTTTCAGCATCGTTACTCCAGTCTCCAGTGTTAAACGATCCTTCAGAAATCATTCGAATATGCTGATTTGGTGCTTAAGAAACATTTCTTATCATCATTTCTTATCATTAAGTTGAAAACCATTCATATTATTATTATTATTATTTTTATTTATTTCATAGAAAATTATTTAAAATAGATTTTTCTTGTCATGCTGTTTGTAACACCTGTCCTTCTCATTATAGTCATAATCAGAGAACATATGATCTGTACGGCAGTCACAGGACACCTGTCATCTGTCTTCTGACATCACAGATGAAAGATGACTGTGTGTGATTGAGTAAAGAATGGTCTGGCATGATTCCAGCTCTGATTAACAAGGTCAAATGAATATGTTAAGTGCAACGTGTGTGTGTCTGCGGTCACAATGATGACTGATAACAGCTGACTTGACTAAGTAGCATCGTGTGATCACATCTCAGCTGTGCTAATTCAGCTCGGTGTGGAGAATGCCAGCGTAGACTCTATTCCAGTCCTGGTTATACCCTCGGGTGCAGCGTCGCCCTCCATCCACTGGAGCAAGGGCAGATTTATAATGACGGGTGTAGGTTCACGAGCGTGCTTTGTCTGAGCAGTTGATGTCACCGGTTCAGTGCAGTCGTTAAAGAGACAGGGGCAATTAAGGACAGCAGGGATGGAGAATGAGAGCACGGTTATGATTAGAGTCATTTACAAGTGCAAAAGATCACAGTCATTTGCCTTATTAAACCGTCATATTGTATGTACAGTAAGTGCTGATGTCTGTGATGAATGTTTTCACCGTGATGATTTTTCCATGCATTTAACTTTCAGTGTAATGCATTTCCAGGTGAAATAGAATTTCAGTGGGAAATAATGTTTGGATATAACTTAATTTTACCCATAAGGGATTGACTGAATCATGAAATGTACTGTAGGCCATGATGTTATTGTTTAATATTATTTGTCCCCGCAGGTGTGACCTTGAATTCGTCTTTAGAAAAGAAAAGTAATTTCCGAGGTGGAGAAATTTATTAAATGTCAAAGGAAGTAAAAGCATTTAATTTTCTGATACAATGTTTCACAGTAACTTCTCAAGAACATGTTCATTATTGTTATATACTTGAAAAAATTGTTGCACATTTAAAAAATATTGAATAGTTTTTACACTTGTGGTGTTTTACACTTTTTACAATTGTTGTGGTTTCCATATATTAATATCATAATTAGTTATGTCTGAGGATCAAACTTAGATTTTCTAATTGTATTTAACATTTTCACAAACTGTGAGTACAGAAATGAAAAATGTTTTAATTTTATGTGTATGCTTTTTGGAAACGGATCTTTTCTATCCCAAATCAGGCTTATTATTTTGCATTTAAGGCTTATTGTGACCACAAAATATGTGTAACTGATTGGTTTTTTTAATATATTTTTCATTTTGGAGTTGTGATGATGGAAGTTTCAGGAATGTTTAATATTATGTGCAAAACAATCCCGCAACCTTATCATGCCTTGTTATACAGTGCACACAAATTTTGTTGTAAACATGTATAGTTAGTATGTAACTACCTTGAAACCAATAACGGTCTTTGTTTTGATAATTGATGATAAATTGGCTATATGCGCAACAGACTTCCGTATTCTGCTAACCAGGTCTCGTTGCTTCCGGTTCACGCGTTTTGCATATGCCTCGTTAAATATGAAGCTGTTTTACTCAAGATGCCTTCAAAGTAGACACTAAAGATAATCATAACCAATGTCCATCACATATGTGGATTGATATATAAAAGTTTTTTATTTTTATTCTTTTCACTAACATTTATATATAAAAGTCAAATAAAATGTCAACGATATAAACAGCTAGCTATTTCAACTGATTACCTTAAAAGTCCGTTGATATCGCCATTATTTAATACTGCTATTAATGCGTTCTCCAACTAGTGGAAGCGATGAGACCTGTTTTCCGGGTTGATCAGGTGACGTTCGACATGTATCCTTATTCTCGTCCAAGTTCTTAGTGGCGTGCAATCAAGTAATCAGTATAGCTCACAGCCCCCTCTGCTGGTGAAAATAATCACAATCTTACGATTCCAAGTTTGGCTATATTGGTCGGCCTTGTACATTGTATTTGTGTGTTGTTTTGAATGTACTGTAAAGCGGGGACATTTCCAGGGACAGATCCAGTCGGGGACAGGCCACCAAAAACCAGGACTGTCCTCGAAAAATGGGGAAGTCTGGTCACCCTACTATTAAGGCCCTGATATACTCATGGCGAAGTTCTTTTTTGTTCTTCGTTTTGAAATACCTGAGCAGCGGTTTACTGTTAGCAAACATCCTGAACCTGCTGGGAGCTGCGTTTAGATGAATACGTAAATATGTAGTTTACTTTTCCGGAAAGTTTGCTTTGGCAAGCTGTTTTGAATTCCTGAAACAAACTCCAAACAAACTTTGTTTTGGCCTGATTTTCTTTGAAATTACATTAAAACAGTTTTTCAATTCCAAACCATTCTTCAATTTTACTATATTTTGGAGTCTTAAAAGAGGTCTTGTGCACTATATTTAAGTTGTCAGAAGCCATACAATAGCTTGACAAAAAGAGAAATCTGTGAAATATTTATTTTCATGGCTGTTTTTTGGCTGTTATTCTTACCTTGGGAAGAAGCAGTAAGTGCGCAGCTGAAATGGTCACATGATGTCTGCTGCCTGAGATGCTGGTTGTGGACATGGAGTACTCTTTCTCTCTCTCTTTCTCTCTCTCTCTCTCTCTCTCTCTCTCTCTCTCTCTCTCTGTGGTCAAATGTTAAAAATAATGACAAAAAATAGTGCAGGGTAACTATGGCAACAGCACAGTGTGATTTCTGTTGATCTCTCCCTGTAGGGGTGAAGTTAATAAGATTAGAGATAGATCTCAGCGATGACAGCACTAAACACCTCGGCTCTCTCTTTTTAATTAGTCCCTCACTTTCTCACACACACATGGACACATAAAGCAAAGGTGTTGCTGTATAATTGTATGTTGTGACATCAGCATCATCTGGTGTTCTTCAGTCATGAGAAAAAATGAACGGAGAAAAACAACAGCTCTCCAGAAAGGGGGAAATCATTTATACTTTCTTAACTCTGAAATAAATAAATCAGTTGTTAATAAAGCAGTTTATTTTCTTGCTAATATGTACAGTATGTGTATATAGGGATGGGTGATACACCATTAACCTGTAGAAATCTTTGTCAACCGGTAGAGATTTTGTACTATCGTCTCTATCGCGGTTACATTGCTGTGCTACGAGGTCACGGAAACGTATCATTAGCACACATTTTTTAAGCATTGCTGTTTAAAAACAAGTGCTTTTAAGCCATTAAAACTCAATCAGCAGCGAAAGAGAACTCGCTAAATGCTCGTGCTGAGAGACTGTTTCTGAGCGTGCACATTTAGCGAGTTCTCTTTCGCTGCTGATTGCGTTTTAATGGCACCCCTATGTGTATATAATATATACACACACACACACACACATATATATATATATATATATATATATATATATATATATATATATATATATATATATATATATATGCATATGCAAGTAACAGATATTTACAGCTATGTATAGTATGTATGTATGCAAACACACACACACACACACACACACACACACACACACACACACACACACACACAGTATATGTAGCTGTAAAATTATCTGTTACTTTCTAATCTGGCAAATACTTATACATTATTTAGCCTAGTGTTTGCACTTCTGAAATTATTTTTAAATTTGCAAAATTGTCAGTTTATGTCATATCAATAATTTAGCATATTGGTAAAAAGCAGTTTATCATAGTATAAATAAAAATTAATAATAAATTTGATGACATTTTTTGTTTACTTTTGGTCAGTAAACTGTTTTGGTACTGTAGTATGTTCGGTTTGCAATAATGCAGTCTATCTAGAACAGTCGTCTAGTGTTTGTTTTTGATGATTTGATGCTGTCTGAGGCCTGCTAATGTTTTGTGAGATCAAACACTTTCAGATTTGAGGAGACGTGCGTAGATCCAGCTCTTTTTGTACAGAAAGAGAAGAGAGAAAGTTCAGTTATACAGCTTTTGTGTTTTTCCATCACATTCTACTGGAGAATTATTTCTGTATCTGGCAGATGCTTTTATTCCAAGTGACTTTCAAGGCTAAGCTTGTCGATTTATGTGTTCCCTGCAACTCGAACGATGACCTTGGCGTTGTTAGCGGCATGCTCTACCAGTTAAAGCTATAGAGAATGAAAAAATGTGCGCTTATGATACAAATATCTACAAACCAACCCACTTATATAACAGAGACTGCTCCGATTTAATGGAGCTCAGAGCAGTGTCTAGTTTTAAAACTAGAGTCTCTACTTCTTATTTTTGATGTTCCTCCTTTGATGCCTGTTTTTGCACTCCACAGTGTTGTCAGTGATGCATTTTGTTGCACAACATTTGGCAAACCACTTTGTTTTTGTTGCAGACATTGCTGGACGTTCAGTTTATTATTGCATGTAGTGTGTTTGTAGTGTGATTGTAGTGTGAGTGTCGACTCTTACGGCCGGATCCTCGTCCACCAGAGCTGCTGGCATCTGCCACGCGTGGCACAGGAGAGAGGGTTTGTTGCCATGGCGATGATGGAAAAATTGAATTTGTGCCTGCCGCACCCTCAACCAGGCCGTTTCCAGGCGATTGGTATCAGCTCCACTCCACTCAAGCGGGAAAGAGGCTTTAAAAGCAGTTCCTTCATGAGTGAATCACTTGAATGCATCGTGACTCAAAATCAGTAACATGTCATGAAAGATGTGGCAACCCTGCCAAGTTTTCCAGTGCAAGTCAGAGCCAATGTTTTATAGGACTTTATGAAGCCATTTCTGACTGCGACAGTTGTGGGATTGAGAGGAAAGACTTCACTGAGGTAGATCATAACAAAATACATGATTTCATCTCTGACTTTCAGAAATGAAGCATTGTTGTGTGGCCAGTTTCTGAGCCAAGATGTCGAGCTGGGCTTCAGACATATACAGGTCGAAGAACAGGTGTTTCTGTGGCCATCTGGATGATTATGATAGCAAACATGTAGCTGTTTCCTGAGCAGCTGTTCTTGAGCTGCAGCAGCGCTGTGCTCTGTGAGGGGGATGATCGTTTGTAGTTCTGTTGAGGTCTGTCACTGCTTTGTTGAAGGAGAGGAACATTGTGAATTGTTTTGTTTGCTGGAAGAAGGTAGAGTATAAGGTAGAGTCTGGCTGTTTCAAACATTTGTTGGAGAAAATCAGCTAAGAAATATATAAATTTTAAATGTGCCGTGCTATATGTTTCTGTAGCATTTTTTTTTTTTACTTAAGTCCACTTTTAATGGACTTCAGGTGAAAAAGTCATAAAGTAGTCTTACTCTACAAGTTAACAGGGTGTTATTGCTATTATATTTAAGATCTGTAATATGATACACAATATGTACTTTACCATTCAAAAAATTAAGGTCAGTAAAAAAGTAATTGAAATTAATTAAATTAATTATGTCACATTAAATACATGTATAATGTTACGAAACGTGTATTTCAAATACAAACAAAAAGACAAAAAAAATCCTGGAAAAAAATGTATGATGATTGTATGACAAATATTAAGCAGTACAACTGTTTTCAGCATTGATAATCATAAGAAGAAATCCGCTTTGTCACCACAGGAATAAATTATATTTCAACATATATTACAACAGAAAACAGTTATTTTAAATCATAATAATATTTCACAATATTACTGTATTTTTTGATAAAATAAATGCAGCCTTGGTGAGAATAAGAGAAAATCTTACCAACCCCTAAATTTTAAATGTTAGTGATCTTTGTTATGAGTGAATGCATTAAACATTTTGCATGTGAAAACTAACATCAAGGTGATGTTATGCAAGGCGATATATATCGGTCGGGCTCTAATACTGATGGACATTTTAGTATTTTATTGTACATATAACTTGGCATGTCACTTCCAAAAATGACATTTGTAATCCATAAATGTTGGGACATTTTTTAAACTTGAATAAAATGAAAACTAAAAGACTTTCAAATCACATGAGCCAATATTTTATTCACACTAGAACATAGAGAACATAACAAATGTTTAAACAGGGAAATTTTACACTTTTATCCACTAAATGAGCTCATTTCAAAATAGATGCTTGCTACAGGCCTCTAAAAAGTTGGCACGGGGGCAACAAAGGTCTGAAAAAGCAAGAAAATTTTGAAAAGATTCAGATGGGAGAACATCTAGCAACTAATTAAGTTATTCAACATCAGGTCTGTAACATGATTAGCTATAAAAGGGATGTCTTAGAGAGGCAGAGTCTCTCAGACATAAAGATGGGCAGAGGCTCTCCAATCTGTGAAAGAGTGCGTAAAAAGATTGTGGAATACTTTAAAAACAATGTTCCTCAGCGTCAAATTGCAAAGGCTTTGCAAATCTCATCATCTACAGTGCATAACATCTAAGATAAAAGAGGAGGGAGACCTTTCAGCGTGTTATCAGCATTCAATTCAAAAGCCAGCATCTCTGATGGTATGGGGGTGCATAAGTGCATACGGTATGGGTAGCTTGCATGTTTTGGAAGGCACTATGAATGCTAAAACGTATATAAAGGTTGTAGAGCAACATATGCTCCCCTCCAGACAACGCGTATTTCAGCAGGACAATGCAAAACCACATACTGCAGCTATTACAACAGCATGGCTTCGTAGTAGAAGAGTCCGGGTACTGAATTGGCCTGCAGTCCAGATCTTTCACCTATAAAGAACATTTGGCGCATCATTAACGAAAAATACGTCAAAGACGACCACAAACTCTTCAGCTGGAAACCTATATCAGGCAAGAATGGGACCAAATTCCAACACCAAAACTCCAGAAACTCATAACCTCGATGCCCAGACATCTTCAAATTGTTTTGAAAAGAAGAGGAGGTGCTACACCATGGTAAACATGCCCCCGTCCCAACTATTTTGAGACCTGTAGCAGGCATCAAATTTGAAATGAGCTCATTTTGTGCATAAAATTGTAAAATTTCTCAGTTTAAACATTTGTTATGTTATCTATGTTCTATTGTGAATAAAATATTGGCTCATGTGATTTGAAATGATTTAGTTTTCATTTTATTCAAATTTAAAAAACGTCCCAACATTTCCAGAATTCGGGTTGTATTAAATATAGGTTGATGCAGGTATCAAAACCGTTGGGTCTGTGGCACTATAAGTAACTCCACTTGTTTAACCAGCCTGACAGACAACACTAATTTTAGTTCAACCAATGAAATGAGTTTGGGGCGGGGCTATCTGTTTTTCTGACCAATGACAAGAGCATGGTTCTTTGGGAACAAGATTCTGATTTGTTTCCTTGTGTTCTTTGATTTTCTTTGTCCAAGATTTTCTTTGTATTATATAATCCACCAGATGTCTAGCCCATATAAAACAATGACAGTATTGACAGTTTTTCCCAAGTCAGCCTCGTGTGGTTTGATGTTAAAGTTTAAAACTCTGCTGCTCTCCTCATGTTTAACTGCTCTGTTGGGGCATCAGTTATTCCTTTGAAACACTGTGTGAGTTTCAGCTTTATCATGTTCTATTAATAAATCATTCATGTTGTGTAGTGTAGATGCAAGACACTTTGAATGCCTGAATGTGTGTGTGTGGTGTGTATATGTGATGAGTGTTGTTTCACGCTTACATTTTAGGTTTAGTACACTCCAAAGCTGAATGTATATTATTATTGGAATTATGTTTTAATATTCAAGCACTACTTTATGCGACACATTAGTTTCTGAAGGCTTAATGCAGACTTTCATTTTCTCATTTTGCTTAGATCTCTCTCTGATACACAAGCGTTCCCAGGCCTTTGAATCTCCTTCGGTGCTCATTAGTGGCTGACACTTGAAAGTTTCGACGATATTTCAATATTTATCGGTTTTACGTAACTGAGCTGCAGTCGAGGGCAGAAACATGAAACGGCAGCAGACACAGCAAATCTCCAGGGCTCGAACACAATTCTCAGCCTCTCCCTTACGCTCGAAAATGACGATGGTCTGCCATCTTAACTGGAACATTATATAATAACAGAGAGAAATAGGGCTACCTGAGGTACCTGTGGGTCACCAGTGAGGACAATGTTTGTCTGACTCTTTCAAAAGAGTTTAAATAACATTATTTATTTAATATTGGGATATCTTGGTGAAGGTGATACAGGAAAACAATACACATTTACTTAAAATACCGACATATCTGATTTTCAACCAGCTTTGCATTGTTACTAAGTTCTTTTTTTTAAGGTGGTAAGGGACAATGAAAATGAAAATTCTGTCATCATTTGCTCTCATGTTGTTCTAAACCTGCATGACTTTTGTCAGAAAGTCTGAAAAGTGTCCATGCAGTGTTGTTTTGGACCCTGTTGACTTTCATTGTGACAAAAACATTGTTCATAATATCTTTTTCCACAGAAAGTCATATAGGTTTAGACTGACATGAGAACCTTGGCATACTATTTCAACACTCTATTTTGGACACATAAATCCTAATTTCGCATAATATTTAGGGTAATAATATTTACAGTGTGTGAATTCAGATGCAGTCAGTATTTTGGTCATCGTTCATGCTGTCAAGGTGGTGAGACATAAAGACAAACCCCTAGGCAGCAGATCAAAATCTCATTCTAGTTAAATCTATTTAGGGCAATGTAGATGCTTGTCACTTTTTTGCATTAGACAGTTGACATGTGACAAAAATGATGCTGCAGGGAATAACAGAACGACAAGAGAAAAGAAATGAGAGAGTGAGAAGAGGAGGGTGGGTCAGATGGAGACAGGGACGCAACGAAAGAGAGCAAGAGAGGGAGGGATTGATAGCTTTCTTCTGTGGCTTTTGAGTGGGACATGTTTTCATCCAGTCGCAGTTAAAATCCATCTACGTTCAGGGTCAAGACCAACCATACCTTTGTCCATCTCCCTTATTCTGTCACTCCTCTTTGAATCCACTTCCCTCATTCCGTGTTGGGATTGATTTTTTTTCATTCCTCGGGTCTTAATGTTGCTCCTATACAACCGTTTCCTCTCTCTCCTAGAATCGATCTACCGCCGTGGAGCTAGACGATGGAGGAAGCTGTACCGGGTGAACGGACACCTCTTCCAGGCCAAGCGCTTTAACAGGGTAAGTTAAAGTCCTCTAGTCTTCTCCAACATGAATAATGATGTCTGATTGGATACTTCATGTGTTTTTCCCACTTTGTTTAGATGTAGGTTTGTTGTGTGTTGATAGGTCTTGTTTATGGCAAATATCATCCAAAACGAGAAGTGTCCTGTTATAGTGGCCAAATTTCCTAGTCATGTTTACATACAATCTACCTATTTTTTATTATAATACAGATAGTATACAAACACTACTCTTCAAAAGTTTGAGCTCAGTAAGATATATTTTTGCATACTTTTATTCAGCAAGGGTGCATTAAATTGCTGAAAAGGGACAGTAAAACATTTATAATGTTAAAAAGGTTTTTATTTAAAGTAAATGCTGTTATTTTGAACTTTATTCATACAAAAAATCCTGAAAAAGTATTTCAGTTTCCACAAAAATATTTAGCAACTGTTTTCAACACTGATAACAGAATTATTTCTGAAGGATCATGTGACACTTGAAGACTGGAGTAATGCTGCGAATTCATCTTTGTCATCACAGGAATAAATTACATTTTTAAATATATTTCAACAGAAAACAGTTATTTTAAATTGTAATAATATTTCACAATTTTCTGTTTTTACAGTATTTTTAAACAAATAAATTCAGCCTTGGTTAGCATAAGAGAATCAAAAATTGTACCAATCCGGTACTTGTGAACAGTATTTTTAATTGTTTCATATGATTATATATTTCTGTTGTCTAACCCTTACCTTTAAATGACTTTTTTTTGTGTCATTTATTTCAGTAAATGATTAAGTATCTGTAGTAGCGACTGTTAGCATGTTTAGCTGTTGTATTGACTATTTTGCTAAATACCTGCAGCTGTTAGTGTCTGTTTTGAGTTGCTGTTGTAGTAACTGTAAGCACATTTGGATGTAGTAGTGACTAATATCTATAGGTATTTTAAGTAAGCAATAAGGTACATTTTAAGTTGTAATAATATCTAGTGAATATCTGGCTGTTACTGTACAGGTCTGTATACTGAGTAGATGTTAGCAACTGTTAGCATAACTGTTAGCGTATTTAGCTGTAGTAGCAAGTGTTTGACTGTTACAAAAACAACTGACTCTTTTACTCTCAATCATTATCTGTTGAGCTGTTGACTAGGAGAAAGCATTTGATGTTGTGTTTGGTGAGGTAGTGGTCTGCTTGAGCAGTGCTTGGTTTTAGCCCCAGTTCTTCAACTCCAACCTGATCTAGTGCTTGAATAAAACACATCATACAGACTATTAGAATCCTGTACAAAGGCTAGGAGTGAGGCTCTCGAGTGCAATGTCTCTGTTATGCAGCGATGCCCTGCCTTTAATCAGATCTCGTCCCTGGAGGGATTGTTATGTTAATGCAGACTTCTTCCTGCAGCAGTCTTCATTCTTCTACTGTGCAGAACATGTGCCAGACAAAGAAGAACACCAAACACAACATAAGAGAGAGTGATAGAAGAGAGAGCGGAGGGAACAAAGATAGCAGAGAGAGACGGAGAGGGACATTGTTCTTTTTGCCTGTGCTATTTTTGCGAATGCTGAAATGTCCCTTTTCTTGGAGAAGTTTCAATGCTTCTCAGAGACAGAAAACAGAGAAAGAGAGACACATTATCAGCACAGCGCCCTCAGATAGCTCCCACTCACAGCAGGTGTGTGACATGTTAATGTGCGTAAATTACTCTTCTCATTTCGCTCTTTTTAACAAGGTGATCGATGTATGACCACATTATGAACAACATGGCAGAACTGCAGGATGACATCATCAAGCTAAGCAGAAACATGACTCCAAAATCATATAAAGTTATGTTTAGAGAGTCTCTTTTTAGATCAGATTTCTTGAAAAGCTCTAATGCTCATGTCAGGCTGCTGACAGGGCAAAACTCTGCTTAACCCAGACATCCATTTGAGTCTGTGATTATAAAACGCATATAACCAAGCTAAAGTTGTCTGAGAGACTGTTTCCGAGCACTGTCAGAGAGATGCATGCACATGAAGACGGTACTCGTAGAACGCAGGAGTATTGAACGGAGTTATTTTTGCCGCTTTATAAGCCTTGAACGGTTAAATACACACGTCTTAAGTGAAGTTTAGGTCTTAAGTGAAAGCAAACAGCTGAGAAAAAAACACATAAGAGGCAGCTCTTAAAGTGACAGCAGTCTAATATTCCTGCTGTCTGTCATTCATGTTAAACAACAAAAGAGAAAATTTCTCACTGCTCTTGACTACATCACTTTTGTAACTTTAATAAGAAGAAATACATATTTAATTTACACAGTGATGAATATGCACCGTTTTTATACATTTTATTACTTTATACAGTGTGTGTAGCATTTGTTATTTATTTATTTGATCTGACTGTAGTTTATTGTAGTATTTGTCCTATTGCTTGTATTTAGTTTCTCATTCTTTTTTTAGTTGCTGACTGCTTACTTGTCTTAATTTTTAGTTTTTAGTTTAGGCTAATAAATATTTTTTTTTGTGATATTGACATTGGTGACAAGAATTATGAAATTTCTATGGTATCAAAAATTTTGATATCATAAAGACAAAAATACAAATATATTTTTAAAGCAAAAATATTGTGATATATATTGTTAGCGAGAAATAAAATTACTCATATCGTGATATAAGATTTTGGTCATATCACCCACCCCTGATTAATATAAAATTTAGAATTTTGATTTATATTTCAGGATTTTATATTTTATTTATTTATATGATTTTTTTTATAGTTATTTTTTGTTGTTTATTATTATTTTTATAGTGTTTTTATATGTTAGTGTTATTTTTTTAATTATATTTTTATTTATTATTATTTTTTAAATATATGAATAATATTTGATAAGCCATTTGATTGTTTGATATAGACATTGTTAGAATATATATATATATATGGTAACTAGATGCCACTCGCATGCATTGTAAATTCAGGTGACAACAATGTAGCATACTACATTTTAATACATTTTAACTTTGCATAATACCCACAAGTTCACTTTAAAAAATAAATAAATACATAAAATAAGGCTAGTACTTTCTGTGGCCACATCTCTCTCTGTCTGAGAAAACATTCTGCCCTCCTGCTACTTTTCCACTTCTCTCTCCTCTCGTTCTCCATGGAAACAAGGGATGGAACAGAAGTAGGTCATGTTTTTTCCTCCCTCTGTCCTTCCTTTAAGGATCTGACTCGTTCCCTCCCTCCCATCAGCACCTCTGGATCTCTGTCTCTGTGTTCTCAGCCCTCTGAGACAGACAGGGCATGTACAGTCACTGTAACAAATCAATTCAAATGCTCCAAAATATTCACTTTTACCTTTCCTCGTTTCCATGTGTTTTTCATCCATCATATGTGTTTGACATCCTTTCTGCTCTATTGAATCATCATGACATCCTTCTCACGGTCACGAATACAAATGCATTTCAGAGCCTCTTGAGACTTCTAGAAGTTTATTTTCTGGTAATGTGGCGGAACGACACAAGACTTGAGCTGTTTACTGAGATTATTTCCGCTCGTCTGTGTTGTTTTTGACGGCATGTGTTGTGTCTGAAAGTGAAAAGAGGAGCAGATTTTCTTCAAATTTGAGTCCGGAGTTCACAGAGATTAATTTATGATGTCATAAATAAGGAAATTGGCATCTGTTGCTGTGGCGATAGGTAGCAGGTGTGGCATCTGTGGTGTATCAGACAGACCGTTGGAGCTTTTGAGCGTAATTAAACATCAGACACCAGTAATATAAGAAACAGCTGCTAAAACACAGCAAACTGCAGTTCAGCGGTTACAGAAATGGAGACATTTTCTTGGGATGGTCATATTTTATAGTGGTGTTGTGATTTATATATCTTTTTGATACTGTTTTTAAGGGAGAATATCAGAGGAATTAATTTGAAGCGTTTATTTCTGGATATTTAATGAAAGATGGAAATCTTAAAGATTGGCTCAGGCTATGAAGGACTGACCTTGTCTAAACTCTGAACTCTGCTGTTAGCATGTCCTTCCTTAACACGCAAGAAAACAAAGTGGCGGTTTCAAATGACTTACATTAAGTGATGGATATTGACATGCGCAAACTCTAGACAGTCATAGCACTGTTTTAATGGTAAGTGTTTTAATAGTGTGTGTGTGTGTGTATGTGTGTCTGTGTGGTAATGTGCTGAGATCATTTCCAGGCACTTCACTCATCTCGGCTCTTCTGAGGACGCGGTCGATAAAATCCGAGCCCAGGTTTCTCACATCTCTTAGCCGACTGACCTGTATTTTCAACACCATTGGCAAAGATAACAAACACTTAACACTTAACCTTCAGCTTCAGATAACAATTTAAAGGGGTCATAATCTACATTTTTCTGTAATTATATTTTACTAATTTGTGAGTGTGTGTGTACGCTTATTATTCTTACATTAAGCAGCTCAACTGTTTTCAACATTGATAATAATGACAAATGTTTCTTGAGCACCAATTTAACATATTAGAATGATTTCTGAAGAATCATGTGACGCTGAAGACTGGAGTAATGATGCTGAAAATTCAGCTTTGCCATCACAGAAATAAATGCAATTTTTTAATATATTAAAATAGAAAACAGTTGTTTTAATTGCAATTTGATACATTTCAGAACACGAAAATGTGCAAAATCAAGCTTGCATAGGATGAAGTGTCTAGTAAAGCGACTTAACTTTCAAAACTACAGACAACTTCAGTGTTCAGTCTCTTCATTAGTTTAAGGCATGTTCTGTTTCATAGGACAGATTGTGCTTTTTGCCTGCGTTGCATTCTGTGTGCAGTTGTTTAAGAGCTCCTGGCCAAAATCCCTATCAAATTAACGTCATGGAGCACAGTGTAAATGGAGGTCTATTTCATCCAGCACTCAGAAATCCATCCCGGCTGTATCATTTGTGAGGCATCTCGGGTGAATCCTCATGATGAGTGTAATCCAGCGCTGCAGTGCTGTAAGGGTGCGTCGAGTGTTTGCCAAGTCGTGAGGGAACAGAATGAAACCACCTCTCTCATGCTTTCTCTATCAGTTTTTTTTCTCACATTTTTCCTGTTGAAGCAGTAACATGGTGTTCTACTGTGTGAGCAAAAAGACTATTTTTACTGGCTTGTGTGTTTGTTTTCTGTCACCGTTTTTTCGATTAAAATGTCTTTCGCAGCATTTTTCTTTTTTCAGCCTTTCTGTGCTAGTTCTGCCAAGCATGCTTTGCCTTCCTTTCAAAGTGAACTCTGCTTGGTGAACCCTGTTTGTTTGAAATCTGAGAGATCATGTCTAAGAATGTGATTGGCGTGTGTGATCTGAACATGTGTGTCGTTTTTGGGCTGATGGGACTGCGGGCAGCACTCTGATGCGGACGATCACTCCCATTCTTCAGAGATTCACAGATGATGTCTCTCAGAAGAGCCTCAGGTCCTTGTAATTATCATCAGTGTCCCACTTATGGCTCAGTAGTGTGTGTGTGTGTGTGTGTGTTTTAGAAACTACTAAATGACATGGATGGCTTTGAATTAGACATGTTTTATTCTCTCTTTACAAAAGAGACAGAGGAGGGAGGATTAGGAGGAGAGGAAGTGAAAAATACAGAGGCAGGCAAGGAGGAGTGTGTGTGTGTGTGGGTGGGTGCTTGCGCATGTGAAAGTGTCTGACATAAACGTTTGATCCTCTCTTGCTGCTTTTCCCTGCTCCTCATAAAAAAAAAAATAGTGAGTTGCAAAAAGGAGACAGATTCTCTTCTGGGTTAAAAGTTTTGCATTAACTTTTTAACTCTTGTCTCTGGTCATTTTCGACCACTGTTTGTCTATCTCCAGTTCTGTGTGAGAAGGGATTCAGATTAGAGCTGTTAATTTAATGCATTAATTTAGTATAATTAATGAATGAATATGGAAACAATATATTTACTACTTTTTGTCTTTGGAATGATCTTTTTATTCTTTCTTTCTTTCTTTCTTTCTTTCTTTCTATATACACTGCAAAATGATTTGATCAGTATGTCAAGGCAACTTTACATTACTTATCAAAATAAGTTGGGCAATTTCAACTTTTTTGAAATGACTTGTAAAACCAAGTTGATTATACTTATAATTTAAGGCAGCAACTGAACTGAATGTTTTAATGTGAAATAATTGGATTTGTTTTTTTGTTTTTTACAGTTTATGGATTTTTGGATACAAATATGAATATTTGTGATTTAAATGTAGTTTATTAAATTAATCTGCACATCATGTGATTAATTCATCAATTGAGCTGTCAGTTTAATGTTATTCTAGTATAATTAATTAATATGGAAATGATATATTGACCACTTTTTGTCTGTTTGCTCATTTATGCTTTAATCATCTGCCAATTATCTGGAGAATTTTATTTTATTCAAACATTTTTTTTTGGCAAATATTAATATTTGTGATTTAATTGCAATTAATTCACCAAATTAATCTGCATTTCATGTAATAAATTAATGTAAAGTTTTTAATCGATTGACAGTTTTATTTAAGGAAAAATTGTAAATGGATAAAGGCTAGAGATGAGCTGCTCTCTTGTCTGAATTTGGGGCATCACTCTATCCCACCCACTGATACTTCAGATTTCAAGAGGCCAATTTCATAACAATCCTCTTTTCTTTTCTGAAGTCCAATTATAATTTTAATCAAGGGCTTTTGCACCAAGAACAATCATAATTTATTTTGAAAGACTGAAAAATTTCCACCCTTTCTCTGACACTGAGATTTAAACGGGTTGTTTTTTTCTACCTAATATATGTAAATCACTTCTGTTGTGATTGGCTAACCTCTTTGCATATTAAAGAGATTAAAAAGTAACCACACCCACATGAAGGCACACATTACTAAATAAGGTGGATATGTGGTGATCATATGTCAATGGTCTTTTGCTGCTTACAATATAGAAGCCCAGAAATGCCAAGTGACTAAATATGCCTTTCTGAGTCTGTTCTTACATTATTTTTTTCCCCCCTCCACAATCACAACACAGACTAAGGCTTATTTAGATGTTTCAGTAGCTGTATTCATAGATCGGGGGCAGTAGTAGTAATTTCAAGTTTTTGGAGTGTAGAGGGTCTTTCCTTACATGTTATTCCTGCTGTATCTGGGATACGTGGGGCACAAGCTCGGCCCTGAAGCCCCCATTCGCTCAGCTGTGCTAAATGTTTGCTATTTGTTGGGGACAATTGGTTTGAGTTTAAAGTTTAATCCACTATCCTGAATGGAAGCCCGATATGTGCAGACTTGATGTGTTTTAAATGGGTGCAGAAACACATTGTTTGCCTGGCGTTGCATTTGCTTAGCAGCGCTGGCTCAATATGTTAAAAAAAAGTCCAGGGGGTGGAAGCTGTGCTGGGATTCAGATGCGAGAGGGGGAGAGATGAAGAAAGAGACTGTTTATATGAAAGATTGCACACATTTCTAAGAATAACGACACAGAATCGTTGCATATAGCTTCAGGTGTCTCCGTGATGTTCTTCTTTGATCATTTCCCGCTGATGGGTGATCTAATGCTGCCTTCTAGTCGTCCTTGAGGAGCATCTTGTGATTTGTTGGTGGGAAACAAATAGACATTTTGGGATATTTAATACTTCACAAAGAAACAGAGGATGATTTTAGTGCTAGTTCAACAAAATAAATTCTGAAAGAATGACTCTGAACCAGTTCTTTTTTTAGTGAGTTAAATACATACAGCACAACCAGTGTAGTGTAGTCTGATTTTCTGAATGAATGACAGTTCTGAGCCGTTTTGTTTTTTAGTGAATCATACAGTACTATGCAAACTGTATAGGGCAACCAGAGTAGTCCATTTCCCAAACAAATGATATTTTGAGCCTTTTTTTCTTATATATATATATAGCAGCCATATCCCCCTGTAGCCCAAGACCGGTTGCCCACTGAAGCTAAGCAGGGTTGAGCCTGGTCAGTACCTGGATGGGAGACCTCGTGGGAAAAACTAGGTTGCTGCTGGAAGAGGTGTTAGCGAGGCCTGTGTGGGTCCGAACGCCCCAGTATAGTGATGGGGACACTATACTGTAAAAAGCACCGTCCTTTGGATGAGACGTTAAACTGAGGTCCTGACTCTCTGTGGTCATTAAAAATCCCAGGATGTCCTTCGAAAAAGAGTAGGGGTGTTACCCCGGCATCCTGGGCAAATTTGCCCATTGGCCTCTGACCATCATGGCCTCCTAATCATCCCCATATCTTCTGATTGGCTTCATCACTCTGTCTCCTCTCCACCAGTAAGCTGGTGTGTGGTGGGCGTTCTGGCGCACTATGGCTGCCGTCGCATCATCCAGGTGGATGCTGCACATTGGTGGTGGTTGATGAGATTCCCCCCTTGTATGTAAAGTGCTTTGAGTACCTAGAAAAGCACTATATAAATGTAACGAATTATTATTAATTATATATATATATATATATGTATATATGTATGTGTATGTATGTATGTATGTGTATATATATATATATGTATATACACTGGCTATATAATATACATGTTGTTGACTGTATAGTTATAGTTATTAAGTAACATTTATGTTGCCACTAACAAGTCATTAAATTATGTAAACAACAAAAATGTTGTAAATGTATTGATTATTAAAATAATATCATCATTTGTTGATGAAAGTGCATTTCTTTTTTTTTCTGATTCTGATTAAGTATTTATATTTTCGAGCACTAAAATAATGATTAATTTAGCCATTAAGAAACCAGAATATTTACAATTCTTTACTCTTCACATCCCTAATCATAAGGAACATGTTTATTTCTTTCCCAGTTTCAAGCTTTAGATATAACGTGTGCTACTTTCGAGCCCTGATTTCTCAGTGTTTAACCCCAGTTACATAAATTGAGCACCTGATGGAAAGCGGCAAGAAAATGTAGGTCATTCATCAGGGCTGGAGGCTTCAGAGATACGGAGAAATCACTGCAGCAGGTGAACATCTCCTTAGATGGTGAGGAAGTGCTGTCTAAAAACTCACCAGCAGCACAGGGATCATGACATGCTCACAGAGCTGTGAAATAGAGTCAGGGAACACGGAGGAAACGTCAAGCACTGACAAGAAGAGCATCTTGTATCCAGAGAATCCTTCTCTGAGGGTTTGTTGAAGGTCTGTTTAACAGATGATGCTCAGCTATCTGCTATGACAGAGAGGGGAAACTGTCAGAGGAAGTGCATGTCCGAAAATGAAAGACTAGCATGTTTTAATAGGATTATGCTACATGATGCACTGAAGTCCTGCTGTTAGGGGGCCCCCTGGTGGACAACTTGACTGAAGACTTCTGCTTGGTTTGTAATGTGATTTTTTAGCTTCTTTCTTGGTCTTGCCCATGTTCGCCTGTGCTGTATTTATTTTGTTGATGATTCCACAGTTTTCTATATTTCTATCATGCATTCATGTAGCACTTTTTACTGTGAACAGATGGAGAACAAACTAAGCTTAGGATATTTTCATTTTTTTTTATGACTCACAGAGTGTGTGCGAGAGCAGGTGTGTGTGTGTGTGTGTGTGTGTGCATTTGAAACCTTAATTTTGGTTACAGCGCTGTCAGCAGAGTCCTCTGATCGTGCCTGGATTTTAAACAAAATCTGTTGAAAGCATTAGCTTGGCCTTAAATATGTACAGGTGCTGAGTGTGTGTTAGCGGTTCACAGATAGCTTGCAATTTTAGCAACACATATAATAAATATAGTACATTAAGTATGATGCATGATATTTATCTTGCCAGTGTTCCTGTCAAAATTTTTTCCTTACAGTTTAAATGCTTATTTTATTTTATTTTATTTACAGTAGAAACAGTAATATTATGAAATATTTTTTACCATGCAAAATATTCTATTTTAATATAATTTTTGGAAAATATCATTTATTCCTGTGATGGCAAAGCTAAATTTTCAGCAACAATTACTCCAGTCTTCAGTGTCACATGATCCTTCAGAAATCATAATAATATGCTGATTTGATGAAAAATTTCTAATTGTTATCAGTGTTTAAAATAGTTGTGCTACATCTTTTATTGGGATTCATTGATGCATAGACATAAAAAACAGCATTTATACTGAAATAGAAATCTTTTAAAACATTATAAATGTCTTTACTGTCACTTTTGATCAATTTAATGCGTACCTGCTAAATTAAAGTATTAATTTCTTTTTTTTCATTTTTAGTTGTATGCTTGTTTTGAATCCAGAATGAATTACTCAGCTGATGTGTGCTATCTGCTCATGTGATATCTTTAGGACATCCCTTTTTTCTTTCGTAGTTTGTTGATTTACTCATTCATTGAAGTGTTTCGACTTGCTAAATGGATCACAGATAAGGCTAGTCTAACTTCAGTAATCATGTCTGTCTTTGTCTCTCAGAAAGCGTACTGTGGCCACTGCAGCGAGAGGATATGGGGACTGGGGCGTCAGGGCTACAAGTGTATCAACTGCAAGCTACTGGTCCATAAACGCTGTCACAAGCTCGTCCCACTGACCTGTCAAAGGCATATGGTGAGTCTTTCAGTCGGCTCTAAATATATTCGTCGTCTGTCTGTTGTGGCTGAGATTCTCAAATCAGCATAAAAAACAGAAACTGAACTTAGAAAATAATTTGTCATTTCATTCAAATAAGCTCATCGTTTTTTTGTTTTCTTCTTGTTTTTGAGCTGTTAAGACTGTTTTCCTCTCTTCTCACTTCTCAAGAGTGTTGTTGGGATTTCTAACAATGTTTCAGAGATCGACCTTGTGAAATCTGTCAGATGATAACAGTGTCTTGTCAGTATTGAATTGACCTGATTCGGAGCTTACACAGAATGTCGAAATCACAGACTGGTCACATTGAAACATCTTCAATGCACTACAGTTGTTTCATATGTCAGAAATTCAATATTCAGCAATGCACTTCTGGTTTATTTACATGACTGAAGACATCAGACCTCAGATTTCCTAGAGTACCTCAGGTTTTCTTCTAACAGCTGATGAGCTTTATTCATTTTGACTTTATCCTCATTTTGTGAAGCAATTCTGTCATTCTCCTGCTGGCTACCTCCTTTCATTGTAGATCTTTTTATCTATCTCACTTTCTCTCAAGTGTTTGTCCTCAGTTTGTAGTTAACATTTATGGTCTTGAATACTTGTATCTAAGAATACTTAGCTATAACTGACTCCCATATCTTCTGAGGCACATATTATACACATTATATTGAAATTAAATAGTATTATAGTGTTAATAGTGCCGCTATGGCCAGATAATATTGAAATACAGTAGATTTGTTTGTTTTTACTTATAACCTGTTTAAACTAATGTTCTTAGTACTAGAATTGGAAACATTATTTTGTTATATGAATAACCTGTTAATAGTAATAATATTGTTATATAGCTATAATATTAATTTATAACTTTATATTATAATTAATTATTTTAATATAGTCATAATGTGAATAGTATATTAATATTTTTTGTGGTCAAGAAAGTTTGAAAAGTTTCAGAAGCATTTCAAAATATGTAATATTTTGTATTAATTTTTTTTATTTTCAATAATTATTTGTAATAATTATTATTTTCATTGTTTTATAATTGATAAGGCACACATTATACACATTATATAGAAATTATATAGTATTATAGTATATATTGATATTAATAATCTGTTAATAGTAATGTTATTGCTATTTTTAATTATTATTATTATTATTATATAGCTATATAGTATATTAATGTATAACTATATATTATAATAATTAATTGTTTTAATATATTCATAATGTGATTATTATAATAATATTTGTTTTGTGTGGTCAAGAATGGTTATTTTTAATTTTTTTGTGTTATTTTCAATTATTATTGTTAATAAATATTATTATAATTGTTTTATAATTCATAAGGCACACATATAGAAATGATATAGTACTAGTATATATTGATATATTAATAATCTGTTAATAGTTATATTACTGTTATTTTTAATTATTATTATATAGCTATATATTATATTATTGTATAACTATATATTATAATAATTAATTATTTTAATATATTCATAATGTGATTATTATAATAATATTTTTTTGTGTGTGGTCAAGAAAGTTTGAAACGTTTCCGATGCACTTCAAAATATGACATTTTGTGAAATATGTATTCAGTGGGAAGTAATTAATAATTTTATCCACTGAATTTGAACACATTGGATTGTGGAAAGAAAACTGTGATATCGTTGGTAATTTTTTCCTGTGGTGTTAGTTACGTCATCAACAGATAAGAAAATTCATTTCAAAGGTAATGAAAGTTATTACATTTTGATGAAAGATTATGAAAATAAACCACTTTTCTTTAGAAAAATTGATCTCGCATTAGAGACCTTATTAAGAAGGTAAAAAAAGAGTCAGTTTTGATTTCATGTTTGGGTAACTAAGTGAAATATTTATTTAGAACCCCCAAAGAGGAGAGGAAAAATAGTGCATTAAAAAATAGCTTGCCTGTATGATCTCTGTGTTTTTTTTTTGCAGGATCCAGTCATGCCATCACAGGAGCCGTTGGTAGACGATGATAAAAGTGGAGAGGAAGTGGAGCTCCCCCCTGAGGACCCTGAGGAAACAGACGCAAGTAGGTCTCCATCTCCGCTGTGTGTGTTTAAAAGCTGTTTTTGTATGGGTATTGGGGTCATTCTGTCCTCTATCTGCCAGAGGGCACTGCTGACTGTGGAAGGATACTGTAGTACGTCAGGTGTGAGTAATGTCACATTGACCCAGTTGAGAGAGAAAGACATGCTCGTCCTTCAGAGACAGTCCAGTCTGTGGCTCCCTCTGCTGGGGTGTGATAACATTGCACATTTCGCTGGGGACACGCTACACAACTAGCTGAAGCATTCTAAGACTGAACTCAACACGCTTTAGTGATTTGTGGAAGAAAATTTTTTTTGATTGATTATTTGTAATTATTTGTAATGATTTAATTGAACCGATTTCAAAGCATTTGTAAATCACTCAACTGTAAGGAAGAACTTAGTTTGACGGTTAAACTGACATTTCAAAACATTTAATCTAATTGATGTTAATCTAGTTAATGTAAGTGTAAAATGACTTCCGGGAATGTTTCTGAGTGATGCATCAAACTAATTAATGGATCATTTTTACTGTTGTGGAAGAATGTTTTTTTTTTATTTTTTATCCTTTCTCCTGTCCTCTCTTAATAATAGTAATAATAATAATAATAAAAATTATTATTATTATTATTATTATTTCTGAGTGATGCATGAGAATGTTTTCATAAAAACTTGTTTTTTTTTTTTACTGTTGCATTGAAAGTAGCCATCTAAATGGACAAATTCATTTTTTCAATGTTAAAATAATTTCTCCAATCCTATCCTATGCTAATATGTAA
The DNA here is from genome assembly GCA_021397915.2 of Tor tambroides. Taxonomy (NCBI): domain Eukaryota; kingdom Metazoa; phylum Chordata; class Actinopteri; order Cypriniformes; family Cyprinidae; genus Tor; species Tor tambroides. Next base: position 49,374 of record JAFVLL020038234.1, on the reverse strand, counting down.
ATCAATATTTTATTATTATAATTATTGTTATTATTATTGCTGATAACTATTTTTTCTGGGTGGTACATCAAACAAACGTATCCCAATACAACTGCTGTTATAATTAAGGGAAATAATGCGAATATTTTAAAATTTCAATGTTAAAATACTTTCTCCTAGCCTCTCTTCTAATTTGTAGATGAAATATATTATTAATAATAAAAACTCTCTTTTTCTGTCTCTCAGTTCCAGTCCCTTTTTTAGCACACAACCGGAAAGTGGAGAAAGCTGAAGATGATGCAGAGGTAAGACGCAGATCCGATAATAATTGTGTACAAATGCTCTTATTCACATTCTTCATATCCATACAGTTTGTACAGGAAGTCAGGAACACGTAACATGAAACCTCGCTGTATTTATGGACCTTTTTGAGTGTGTTTGATATAAATTGTTTCCACTGTGTGCACACAGGACCTGAAGGCGGTGGTGGACGGTATCGAGGGGATTCAGATCTCTCAGGGGCTCGGTCTGGGGGACTTTGACCTGATCCGGGTGATTGGGAGGGGCAGTTATGCTAAGGTGCTGCTGGTCCGACTCAAGAAGAATGAACAGATTTACGCCATGAAGGTGGTGAAGAAAGAGCTGGTCCATGATGATGAGGTAACAGACTGTTGTCATGGTGATGATGCTTGAGGGCGGGGCTGTTTCAGTTTCATCACGATTACGCTTCATAGGTTTAACTGAATCCTGTTTAGGTATACGTTGCAATTTTTTCTGTTTTTCAAACTGCAAAAATGAGATAGGAGATGATATTGTATGCCGTTCGTTTGCTGTGATGCCATTTGTTTGTGTGGCTAAAAACGTGGTGCTTTACAGATCTGTGAAAATACAGAAAGTTGACTATAGTTTGGAAGTGTGAGTGTAATTGCCACCTGTAGATGGTGCTGTGGGATTGTGCTCCTTTTAAATTGCTAAATCCTCATTCATACTAAAGATGAAGACACTTTGGTCACTGTTTAGCAAACTGTTTGCCCTTGCATTATATATTTTTCCATTTCTCTTGTGTCCTCATAACATTTTTAGGAGCCAAATGAAGGCCAAAATCATTTGTATTAATGTTTTCCTGAGCATGGCATCAAAGAAAAACAACAACCATCAGAAAATGACAAACATCTGCAGATAATAATAGAAATAAATGAATCATTTTGGAGTGATGGCCAATTGATAGATGGAGTTGTAGATGCAGCATACACAGGTTGTTTTTTAGGATAACTTAAAAAACACAAATTACTCCTTTTGTCACAACATAATTTTCATGCGTCAGTCGGTTTTAAAAACAGCCTGGTTAACGCCCACATTCAAAATGTCAAAGTAAAGATTTATTTAATTTTTTTTAGGTTTTTATTAATAATTTCCCTTGGAAAAACTGAAAGAATTGAAAGTTGTTATATTATTGTAATGTTTTAAGGAGTTATATATAAAGTATATACAGCATATACAGTATGTGTATACAGTGTATATATATATATATATATATATATATATATACTGTGTGTGTGTGTGTGTGTATATATATATATATATATATATACAGAGC
>JAFVLL020038234.1:13375-47698 GCA_021397915.2 Tor tambroides | reverse complement strand
GCCGTTTCCAGGCGATTGGTATCAGCTCCACTCCACTCAAGCGGGAAAGAGGCTTTAAAAGCAGTTCCTTCATGAGTGAATCACTTGAATGCATCATTGTGACTCAAAATCACAAACATGACATGAAAGATGTGGTAACCCTGCCAAGTTTTCCAGTGCAAATCAGAGCCAAGTTTACATTTACGGTTGCTTTGGTTTTATAGGACTTTATGAGGCCATTTCTGACTGCGACAATTGTGGGATTGAGAGGAGAGACTTCAGTGAGGTAGATCATGAATTCATCTCTAACATTCAGAAATGAAGCACCGTTGTGTGCCCAGTTTCTGAGCCAAGATGGCGGGCTGGGCTTCAGACATATACAGGTCGAAGAACAGGTGTTTCTGTGGCCATCTGGATGATTATGATAGCAAACACGTAGCTGTTTCCTCAGCAGCTGTTCTTGAGTTGCAGCAGAGCTGTGCTCTGTGAGGGGGATGATCGTTTGTAGTTCTGTTGAGGTCTGTCACTGCTTTGTTGAAGGAGAGGAACATTGTGAGTTGTTTTGTTTGCTGGAAGAAGGTAGAGTATAAGGTAGAGTCTGGCTGTTTTAAACATTTGTTGGAGAAAATCAGCTAAGAAATATACACTACCAGTCAAAAGTTTTTGAACAGTAAGTTTTTAATGTTTTTTAAAGAAGTCTCTTCTGCTCACCAAGCTTGCATTTATTTGATCTAAAGTACAGCAAAAACAGTTACATTTTAGAAATATTTTTACTATTTAAAATAATGATGTTCTATTTGAATATATTTTAAAATGTCATTTATTCCTGTGATTTCGAAGCTGAATTTTTAGCATCATTACTCCAGTTACTTGATCCTTCAGAAATCATTCTAATATTCTGATTTGCTGCTTAAAATTATTATTATTATTATTATTATTATTACGTTGAAAACAGCTGAGTAGAATTTTTCAGGTTTCTTTGATGAATAGAAAGTTCAGAAGAACAGCGTTTATCTGAAAAATCAGCTTTGTCATCACAGGAATAAATTATATTTCAACATACATTAAAACAGAAAACAGTCATTTTATAATAATGTTTCACAATATTACTGTATTGTTTGATCAAATAAATGCAGCCTTGGTGAGAACAAGAATAATGGTAGTGATCTTTGTTATGATTGAATGCATTGAACTTTTGGCATGTGAAAACTAACATCAAGGCAGGCCAAGATGCTGAATATTAATTGATGATATATAAATACCGATGGTCATTTTAATATTTTTACTGTATGTATAACTGAGCATGTCACTTCCAAAAATGACATTTGTAATTTTTTTTTTCTTCTCTTAGCTTAACGGTGCTGTATGTAAGTTTTTGACTTTACTAAAGCATAAAAATACCATAATATGTTTGCAAATATTTAAGAAACATGCTAAGTTAACATACTTGTTTATCTGAAAAACAATGCTACAGTCAGTTATTCTCCTTTGAAAATGTGCATTCCGGGCTGGAATGTCGGTCTCTGTTTTGGTTTGTGAAACCCGCCCACTGCCAGTTTACCCAATTGTATTTCGGCACCCTGGGTTGCCAGTTGCCAGAAAACACAGCACATTTAATTTCATTCATCGTCATGTGTGCTTGTTCCTGCTGGTGTCGTCAATCTGGCAACCTGCGTGCGCCTCAAGTCTGAGGAGGAGGGGCCGGGTGAAAAAACCCTCTCCAATATTTTGAATTTGGACTGCAATGCCTAGTTCAGCCACTCGGTGTCAATCCTACATACAGCACCTTTAATATGCAGACAAAACTATAATTAAGTTATTAATTAATAGGTTGATGTAGGTGTCAAAACCGTGGCTCTGTGGCACTATCAGAAGTAACTCCGTTTGTTTGACCAGCCTGACAGACAACACTAATTTTGGTTCAACCAATGATGTGTGTTTGGGGTGGGGCCATCTGTTTTTCTGACCAATAACAAGAACTGAATTTCTTTAGGAACAAGATTCTGATTTTTTAACATCATATGTTTCCATGTGTTCTTCGATTTTCTTTGTCCAAGATTTTCTTTGTATTATATAATCCACTCAAGAAAAAGATAATTTTGTCATAAAACAATGACAGTAACTGTTTTTCCCCAAGTCAGATCAAGTTTGATGTTAAAGTTTAAAACTCTGCTCCTCTCCTCATGTTTAACTGCTCTGTTGGGGCATCAGTTATTCCTCTGAAACCTCTGTTTCAGCTTTATCATGTTCTATTAATAAATCATTCATGTTGTGTAGTTTAGACGCAAGTGACACTTTGAATATCTGAATGTGTGTGGTGTGTATATGTGATGAGTGTTGTTTTATGCTTACATTTTAGGTTTAGCACACTCCAAAGCTGAATGTATATTATTATTGGAGTTATGTTTAAATATTCAAGCACTACTTTATGCCACACATTAGTTTCTGAAGGCTTAATGCAGACTTTCATTTTGCTTAGATCTCTCTCTCTCATACACACAAGCGTCCCAGGCCTTTGAATCTCCTCCGGTGCTCATTAGTGGCTGACACTTGAAAGTTTCGACAATATTTCAATATTTATCGGTTTAACGTAACTGAGCTGCAGTTGAGGGCAGAAACATGAAACGGCAGCAGACACAGCAAATCTCCAGGGCTCGAGCACAATTCTCAGCCTCTCCCTTACGCTTGAAAATGACGATGGTCTGTTGTTTTGGACCCCATTGACTTTCATTGTGACAAAAACATTGTTCATAATATCTTGTTCCGTAGACAGTCATACAGGACTGACATGAGAAACTTGACATACTATTTCAACACTCTATTTTGGACACATAATTCCTAATTTAGCATAATATTGAGGGTAATAATATTTACAGTGTGTGAATTCAGATGCAGTCAGTATTTTGGTCAATCAACGTCTGCTCAAAAACCTCCCAAATAGGTCATAGTTTATGTTGTCAAGGTGGTGAGACATAAAGACAAAACCCTAGAGAGACAGCAGATCAAAATCTCATTCTGGTTGAATCAATTTAGGTCAATGTAGATGCTTATCAATTCTTATATTAGACAGCCGACATGTGACCAAAATGATGCTGCGGAGAATAACAGAACGACAAGAGGAAAGAACTGAGAGATTGAGAAGAAGAGGGTGGGTCAGATGGAGACAGGGACGCACCGAAAGAGAGCAAGAGAGAAGGAGGGATTGATAGCTTTCTTCCGTGGCTTTTGAGTGGGACATGTTTTCATCCAGTCGCAGTTAAAATCTGTCTACGTTCAGGGTCAAGACCAGCCACACCTCTGTTCATCTTCCTTATTCTATCTCTCCTCTTTGAATCCACTTCCCTCATTCCGTGTTGGGATTGATTTTTTTCATTCCTCGAGTCTTCATGCTGCTCCTATACAACCGTTTCCTCTCTCTCCTAGAATCGATCTATCGCCGTGGAGCTAGACGATGGAGGAAGCTGTACCGGGTGAACGGGCACCTCTTCCAGGCCAAGCGCTTTAACAGGGTGAGTTAAAGTCCTCTAGTCCTCTCCAACTTGAATGATGACATCTGATTGGATACTTCATGTGTTCTACCCACTTTGTTTAGATGTATGGTTTGTTGCGTGTTAATAGGTCTCGTTTATGGCAAATGTCATCCTTATAAAATGAGAAGTGTCCTGTTATAGCAGACAAATTTCCTAGTCATGTTTAAATACAATCTACCTATTTTTTAATTATAATATATAGATAATATACACTATTGTTCCAAAGTTTTTTTTATTTTATTTTTAAAGAAATGTATACTTTTATTTAACAAGGATGCATTAAATTGCTAGAAATGCATACTTTTATTTAGCATGGAGGCATTAATTTGCTAGAAATGCATACTTTTATTTAGCATGGAGGCATTAATTTGCTAGAAATGCATACTTTTATTTAGCATGGAGGCATTAAATTGCTAGAAATGCATACTTTTTTCAGCAAGGATGCAATAAATTGCTCAATGCATACTTTTATTCAGCAAGGATGCATTAATTTGCTAGAAATGCATACTTTTATTTAGCAAGGATGCATTCAGTTGCTAGAAATGTATACTTTTATTTAGCAAGGATGCATTAATTTGCTAGAAATGCATACTTTTATTCAGCAAGAATGCATTAAATTGCTCAAAATGCATACCTTTTTTTCAACAAGGAGACATTAACTTGCTCAATGCATACTTTTATTCAGCAAGGATGCATTAATTTGCTAGAAATTCATACTTTTATTCAGCAAGGATGCATTAATTTGCTAGAAAAGCATATTATTATTTAGCAAGGATGCATTAAATTGCTAGAAATGCATACTTTTATTCAGCAAGGATGCATTCAGTTGCTAGAAATGCATACTTTTATTCAGCAAGAATGCATTAAATTGCTCAAAATGCATACCTTTTTTCAGCTAGGAGACATTAACTTGCTAGAAATGCATACTTTTATTCAGCATGGATGCATTAATTTGCTAGAAATTCATACTTTTATTCAGCAAGGATGCATTAATTTGCTAGAAAAGCATATTATTATTTAGCAAGGATGCATTAAATTGCTAGAAATGCATACTTTTATTCAGCAAGGATGCAATAAATTGCTCAGTGCATACTTTTATGTAGCAAGGATGCATTAATTTGCTAGAAATGCATACTTTTATTCAGCAAGAATGCATTAAATTGCTCAAAATGCATACCTTTTTTCAGCAAGGAGACATTAACTTGCTAGAAATGCATACTTTTATTCAGCATGGATGCATTAATTTGCTAGAAATTCATACTTTTATTTAGCAAGGATGCATTAAATTGCTAGAAATGCATACTTTTATTTAGCAAGGATGCATTAAATTGCTAGAAATGCATACTTTTATTCAGCAAGGATGCATTAATTTGCTCAAAAGAGACAGTAAAAACATTTATAATGCTACAAAAGATTTATATTTGTTATTTGGAACTTTATTCATCAAAAAACAAAGTTTCCACAAAAATATTAAGCAGCTGTTTTGAACACTGATAATAATACTAATACTAATACTAATAATAAAGTTCTTGAGCTGAAAATCAACAAACAGAATGATTTCTGAAGGATCATGTGATACTGAAGACTGAAGTGATGCTGTAAATTCAGCTTGGTCATCACAAAAATAAATTACATTTTAAAATGTATTTAAACAGAAAACAGTTATTTTAAATTGTTATAATATTTCAAAATTTTACTGTTTTTTTTTTTTTTTTTTTTTTTTACAGTATTTTTAAACAAATACATTTAGCCTTGGTAAGCATAAGAGACTTCTGTCAAAAACATTAAAAAAAAATTGTACCAACCCAAACTGGTATACAGTAATTTTCATGTTTAATATATGATTATACCAAATATATTTTTATTGTCTAACCCTTCCCTTTAAATGACATTATTTGTGTAAATCAGTTACTGATTTAAGTTGCTGTATTAGTAACTGTAAGCTCATTTGGTTGTAGTAGTGACTGTTATGGTGAATATAGCTATTTTAAATTGAAATAATATTTAATGAATATCTGGCTGTTACAATAAATGTCTGTAGATTTACGAGTAACTGTTAGCATATTTAGCTGTAGTAGCAAGTGTTAGCATATTTAGCTGCATTAGCGTTACAAAATCAACTGACTCTTTAACTCTCAATCATTATGTGTTGAGCTGTTGACTGGGAGAAAGCGTCTGATGTTGTCGTTGTTTTTGGTGAAACAGTGGTCTTCCTGAGCAGTGTTTGGTTTTAGCCCCAGTTCTTCGACTCCAAACTGATCTGGTGCTTGAATAAAACACATCATACTGACTATTAGAAATCCTGTACAAAAGCAAGGGAGTGAGGCTCTCGAGTGCAATGTCTCTGTTATGCAGCGATGCCCTGCCTTTAATCAGATCTCATCCCTGGAGGGATTGTTATGTTAATGCAGACCTCTTCCTGCAGCAGTCTACATTCTTCTACTGAGCAGAACATGTGCCAGACAAAGAAGAACAGCAAAGCAACATAAGAGAGAGTGATAGAAGAGAGAGAGGGTGGAGCAAAGATAGCAGAGAGAGACGAAGAGGGACATTGTTCTTTTTGCCTGTGCTATTTTTGCGAATGCTGAAATGTCCCTTTTCTTGGAGAAGTTTCAATGCCTCTCAGCTCAGAGATAGAGGATAAGAAGAAAACAGAGAGAGAAAGAGACACATTATGAGCACAGCGCCCTCAGATAGCTCCCACTCACAGCAGGTGTGTGACATGTTAATGTGCTTAAATTACTCTTCTCATTTCTCTCGTTTTAACAAGGTGATCGATGTATGACCACATTATGAACAACATGGCAGAACTGCAGGATGACATCATCAAGCTAAGCAGAAACATGGCTCCAAAATCATATAAAATTATGTCTAGAGACTAGAGAGTCACTTTTTAGATCAGATTTCTTGAAAAGCTCTGATGTCAGGCTGCTGACAGGGCAAAAACTGCTTAACCCAGATATACATTTGAGTCTGTGATTATAAATCTCATTTAACCAAGCTAAAGGTGACTGTTTAAAGATGCAGTGTGTAATTTCGGCACCTAATGGAATTATAAAAACATTGTTCAGAAGAGCTTACTTACGTATTTTGCAAATCTGTGGCTGCATTATACTGTGCACAATGTGCAGATTTTCTGTATGAACAGAATATATGGAAGATCTACTGCATTAAAAATACAGTTAAAATACAGTGCTGTCAGACCTTCTGTTTTCAATTGAGGTGCATCAATTTTTAATATCTGTTATTTGAAATAGTAATCTTTAGGATTATTAGGATTATAAAATTTAGGATTTTATATTTTATTTTTGTTATTTTGATTTATATTTCAGGATTTCATAATTTACTTTTATTATTTTGATTTATATTTCAGGATTTTATATTTTATTTTTATTATTTTTTATGGTTATTGTATGGTATTTTTGTTATTATTTCCAGTGTTTTTAAATATGCTAATGTTATTTTTTATTATTTGGATAATATTCAACAATTTATTTGATTGTTTGATATAGACATTTTTAGAAAAATATGCTATTATTCATATATATATATATATATATATATATATATTCATTTTATATTTTATAAAATATAAAATCCTGAAATATCAATCAAATAGCCAAAATAAAATAACTAGATGCCACTCACATGCACTGTAAATTCAGATGACAATAATGTAGCGTACTACATTTTTATAAACTTTAACTTTGTGTAATTATACCTACTAGTTCAATTAAAAAAAAATAAAAAAATAAAAATAAGTTGTTAGCTAGTTCTTTCTGTGGCCACATCTCTCTCTCTCTGAGGACACATTCTGCCCTCCTGCTGCTTTTCCACTTCTCTCTCCTCTCGTTCCCCATAGAAACAAGGGATGGAACAGAAGTAGGTCATGTTTTTTCCTCCCTCTGTCCTTCCTTTAAGGATCTGACTCGTTCCCTCCCTCCCATCAGCACCTCTGGATCTCTGTCTCTCTGTTTCTCTCTGTTCTCAACCCTCTGAGACAGACAGGGAATGTACACTGACTCTAACAAATCAATTTAAAGGCTAAAAAAATACTCACTTTTACCTTTCCTCACTGTTTGTGTTTTTCATCCGTCATATGTGTTTGACATCCTTCCTGCTCTGTTGAATCATCATGACATCCTTCTCACAAACAATACAAATGCATTTCAAAGCCTCTTGAGACTTCTATAAGTTTATTTTCCAGTAATGTGGCAGAACAACACAAGGCTTGTGCTTATTTTCTGAGATTTTCCGCTCGACTGTGTTGTTTTTGATCGCATGTGTTGTGTCTGAAAGTGAAAAGAGGAGCAGATTTTCTTCAAATTCGAGTCCGGAGTTCACAGAGATTAATTTATGATGTCATAAATAAGGAAATTGGCATCTGTTGCTGTGGCGATAGGTAGCAGGTGTGGCATCTATAGTGTATCAGACAGACCGTTGGAGCTTTAGAGCATAATTAAACATCAGACACATGTAATATAAAAACTAGCAAACTGTATTTTAGCGGTTACAGAAATGGAAACATTTTCATGGCATGGTCATAATTTATAGTTTTTTTTGTGGATCTATTTGATATTGTTTTTAAGAGAGAATGTCAGAGGAATTCATTTGAAGTGTTTATTTCTGGATATTTAACGAATGATGGATATCTTAAGATTTGCTCAGGCTATGAAGGGGACTGACCTTGTCTAAACTCTGAACTCTGCTGTTAGCATGTCCTTCCTTAACACGCAAGAAAACAAAGTGGTGGTTTCAAATGACTTACATTAAGTGATGGATATTGACATGCGCAAACTCTAGACAGTCATAGCACTGTTTTAATGGTAAGTGTTTTAATAGTGTGTGTGTATGTGTGGTAATGCACTGAGATCATTTCCAGGCACTTCTCTCATCTCGGCTCTTCTGAGGACGCGGTCGATAAAAACCGAGCCCAGGTTTCTCTCATCTCTTAGCCGACTGACCTGTATTTTCAACACAATTGGCAAAGATAATAAACACTTAACACTTAACCTTCAGACACCAATGATAACAATTTAAAGGGGTCATGCTCTACATATACTCTACATTTTTATGTAATTTTATTTTTATTCACTTATGTTTTATTGTTATTGATTATATTGTTAATAGATGAAATTTAGTTTTACATGACAATTTTCTGCTATATGTATATACATACACACTGCCGTTTGAAAGTTTAATGTTTTTTAAAGAAGTTACTTACGCTAATCAAGGCTGTATCTATTTGATCAAAATTTTTGTGAAATATTGTTGCAGTTTAAAATAAGAGTTTTCTGTTTTAATATGCTTTAAAATATAATTTATTCCTGTGAAGCAAAGCTGAATTTTCAGCATCATTACTCCAGTCTTCAGTGTCACATGATCCTTCAGAAATCATTCTAGTTTATAATCAAAGTTGAAACTGTTGTGCTGATTAATATTTTTTGGGACCTGTGATGCTTTTTCTTTGATTCTTTGATTAATAAAAAGTAAAAAACAAAACTGTGTTTATTCAAAATAAAAATTTTGTGTTACAATATACACCACTATTCAAAAGTTTGGGGTCAGTTCATTTTTTCTTTCTTTTTTTTTAAAGAAATGAATGCTTTTTATTCAGCAAGGATGTGTTAAATGGATAAAAAGTGATAGTAAATGACTTATATTGTTAGAAAAGATTCTGTTTTGAATAAATGCTGTTCTTTTTAACTTTTTATTCACCAAAGAATCAAAGAAAAAAGTATCACGTTCCAAAAAAAATATTAAGCAGCCCAACAGTTTCAACACTGATAATAAATCAGCATAATAGAATGATTTCTGAAGGATCGTGCGACACTGAAGACTGGAGTAACAGCTGATGAAAATTCAGCGCTGCGTGACAGAAATAAATTATATTTTAAGGTATATTAAAATAGGAAACCAATATTAGAATTGCAATAATATTTCACAATATTACTGTATTTTTGATCAAATAAATACAGCCTTCGTGAGCATAAGAGACTCCATTAAAAAACATAAAAAATCTTACTGATCTCAAACCTTTGAATGGCAGTGTATATACTTCTATAGCATTTTAATATATTACATATCAATGTATAAATTAATAAATATTTTATATTAAAATAATACTGCTGTAGTATGTATAAATTAATATATAAATTAATATAGATTAAAAACTGTGAGTGTACGCTTATTATTAATATTATTATTATTACATTAAGCAGCACAACTGTTTTCAACATTGATAATCATGACAAATGTTTCTTGAGCACCAAATAAGCATATTAGAATGATCATGTGACACTGAAGACTGGAGTAATGATGCTGAAAATTCAGCTTTGCCATCACAGAAATATATTACATTTTTTAATATATTAAAAAAGAAAACAGTTGTTTTAAATTGTAATAATATATCACAATATTACAGTTTTTATTGCTTTTAGATCGTATGAGACTATGATTTTGTCATTACAGTATTTCATATGAATAGAACACATGTAATGGCTTTTGTAGCAGCACTGAGGATGCATAGCATACTGGCGTTGCGTGATAAAATTACAATTTGATACATTTCAGAACAAAAAAATGCACAAAATCAAGCTTTCATAGGCTAAAGTGTCTAGTAAAGTGACTTCACTATCAAAACTACAGACAACATCAGTGTTCAGTCTCTTCATTAGTTTAAGGCATGTTCTGTTTCATAGGACAGATTGTGCTTTTTGCCTCCGTTGCATTCTATGTGCAGTCGTTTAAGGGCTTCTGGCCAAAATCCCTATCAAATTAATGTCATGGAGCAGAGCGTAAATGGAAATCTATTTCATACAGCCGGGATGGATTTCTGAGTGCTGTATCATTTGTGAGGCATCTCGGGTGAATCCTCATGATGAGTCTAATCCAGCGCTGCAGTGCTGTAAGGGTGCCGTCGAGTGTTTGCCAAGTCGTGAGGGAACAGAATGAAATCACCTCTCTCATGCTTTCTCTATCAGTTTTTTTCTCACATTTTTCCTGTTAAAGCAGTAACATGGTGTTCTACTGGGGGCAGCCGTGGCCTAATGGATAGAGAGTCGGACTTGTAACCCAAAGGTCGTGGGTTCGAGGCTTGGGTCCGGCAGGGATTGTAGGTGGGGGGAGTGAATAACCAGCACTCTCTCCACCCTCAATACCACGACTGAGGTGAGACCCTTGAGCAAGGCACCAAACCCCCAACTGCTCCCCGGGCGCCGCAGCATTGGCTGCCCACTGCTCCGGGTGTATGTTCACTACTGTGTGCGTGCACTTGGATGGGTTAAATGCAGAGAACAAATTCCAAGTATGGGTCATGATACTTGGCCACACACCACTTCCCTTTCCCCTTTACTGTGTGAGCAGAAAGACTATTTTTACTTGCTTGTGTGTTTGTTTTCTGTCACCGTTTTTCTGTCAGCATTTTTCCCTCTTCAACCTTTCCGTACTAGTTCTGCCAAGCATGCTTTGCGTTCCTTTCAGGTTGGTGAACCCTGTTTATTTGAGATCTGAAAGATCATGTGTCTAAGAATGTGATTGGTGTGTGTGTTCTGAATGTGTGTTTCGTTTTTGGGCTGATGGGACTGCGGGCAGCACTCTGATGCAACCGATCACTCCGACTCTTCAGAGATTCACAGATGATGTCACTCTGAAGAGCCTCAGGTCCTTGTAATTATCATCAGTGTCCCACTTATAGCTCAGTAGTGTGTGTGTGTGTGTGTGTGTGTGTGTTTTAGAAACTGCTGAATGACATGGATGACTTTGAATTAGACATGTTTTATTCTCTCTTTACAAAAGAGACAGAGGAGGGAGGATTAGGAGGAGAGGAAGTGAAAAATACAGAGGCAGGCAAGGAGGATTGTGTGTGTGTGTGTGTGTGTGTGTGTGTGGGTGTGAAAAGTGTCTGACATAAACGTTTGATCCTCTCTTGCTGCTTTTCCCTGCTCCTCATAAAAAAAAAATAGTGAGTTGCAGAAAGGAGACAGATTCTCTTCTGTTGGGTTCAAAGTTTTGCTTTAACTTTTTAAGTCTTTGGTCATTTTCAACCACTGTTTTTCCATCTCCAGTTCTACAGGGATTCATATTAGAGCTGTCAATTTAATGTGCTAATTTAGTTTAATTAATTAATGAATATGGAAACAATATATTGACTACTGTTGGAATTTTCTTTCTTTCTTTTTCTTTCTTTCTTTCTATTTATATACACTGTAAAAAATTGTATGATCAGTATGTCATGGCAATTTAAATTACTTATCAAAATAAGTTGGGCAATTTGAACTTTTTATATGAAATTCAATTATTTTTTTAAGATTTTAAAGTTTTATTTTTTGCTTTTAAGATTTTAAAGGTTTAATGTAATTCATGTTGAAATGACTTGTACAATCAAGTTGATTTATACTTAAAAAATTTAAGGCAGCACCTGAACTAAAGTTTTTTGTTTTTTTTTATGTGAAATGTGTAATTTTTCACACCATATATGCCATGGTTATTTGGATGCAAATATGAATATTTGTGATTTAATTGGAATGTATTAAATTAATCTGTACATCATTTGATTAATTCATCAATTGAGCTGTCAATTGAATCTGTTATTTTAGTATAATTAATATGAAAACAACATATAGACCACTTTTTGTCTATTCACTCATTTATGCTTTACTCATCTGCCACAATGCCTTTGAATTATCTGGATAAATTTATTTAAATATTAATATTTTTAGCAAATATTAATGTTTTTGATTTAATTGCAATTAATTTGCTAAATTAATCTGCATATCATGTAATAAATTAATGTAAATTTACAGTTTTATTTAAGGTACAATTGTAAATGGATAAAGGCAAGAAATGAGCTGCTCTCTTGTCTGAATTTGGGACATCACTCTATCCCACCCACTGATACTTCAGATGTTAAGAGGCTAATTTCATAACAATCCTCTTTTCTTTTCTAAAGTCCAATTATAATTTTAATCAAGAGCTTTTGCACCAAGAGCAGTCATAATTTATTTTGAAAGACTGAAAATTTTCCAGCCTTTCTCTGACATTGAGATTTAAACAGGTTGTTTTTCTCTACCTAATGTATATAAATCACTTCTGTTGTGATTGGCTAACTTCTTTGCATATTAAAGAGATTAAAAAGTAACAACACCCACATGAAGGCACACATTACCATATAAGGCGAATCTGTGGCGATCATATGTTAATGGTCTTTTGCTGCTTAGTTTCCAAGCCCAGAAATGCCAAGTGACTAAATGTGTCTTTCTGAGTCTGTTCTTACATAGTTTTTTCCTCCACAATCACAACAACACAGACAAAGGCTTATTTAGATGTTTCAGTCACTGCATTCATAGATCAGGGGCAATAGTAGTAGTTTGAAGTTTTTTGAGAGTGGAGGGTCTTTCCTTACATTCCCATGTTATTCCTGTTGTATCTGGGATACGTGGGGCGCACGCTCGGCCCTGAAGGCCCCATTCGCTCAGCTGTGCTAAATGTTTGCTATTTGCTGGGGACAATTGGTTGAGTTTAAAGTTTAATCCACTTTCCTGAGTGGAAGCCCGATATGTGCAGACTTGATGTGTTTTAAATGGGTGCAGAAACACATTCTTTCTCTGGCATTACATTTGCTTAGCAGCGTTGACTCGATATGTTAAAAAAGGTCCAGGGGCTGGAAGCTGTGCTGGGATTGAGATACAAGAGGGGGAGAGATGAAGAAAGACACTGTTTATATGAAAGATTGCACACATTTCTAAGAATAACGGCATAGAATCGTTGCATATAGCTTCAGGTGTCTCTGTGATGTTCTTCTTTGATCATTTCCCGCTGATGGGTGATCTAATGCTGCCTTCTAGTCGTCCTTGAGGAGGTTCTTGAGATTTGTCGGTCGGAAATAAAACAGACATTTCGGGATATTTAATACCTCACTTCACAAAGAAACACAGGGTGATTTTAGTGCTAGTTCAACAAAATAAATTCTGAAAGAATGACTCTGAACCAGTTCTTTTTAGTGAATTAAATACGTACAGCACAATCAGTGTAGGGTAGTCTGATTTCAGTGAATCATACAGTAACCAGAGTAGTCCAATTCTCAATCAAATGATATTTTGAGCCTTTTTAAAAAAAATCAAAAAAAAAATCAAACACATCCAGCGCAACTAGTGTAGTCCAATCAAATGGCTTTTATGAGCTGCTTCTTTTTAGTGAGTCAAAAACATACTGTAGGACAGTTAGTATGTTCCGGTTAGAGAACAGATGACTCTTCTGAGTTGGTTGTTTTTTAGTAAATTAAACACATACATCGCAACCAGTGTAGTCTGATTTCTGAATGAATGACTCTTATAAGCTGGTTCTTTCTAGTGTATTAAATGCATACAGCACATCCAGTGTAATGGGATTCCTGAGTGAATGACTCTTATGAGCCGGTTCTTTTTAGTGAATCAAACACATACTTTAAGTCAACCAGTGTGTTCTGGTTAGAGAAAAAATGACTCTTCTGAGTTGCTTCTTTTAAGTAAATTAAACATAAAGCGCAACCAGTGTAGTCTGATTTCCGAATGAATGACTCTTATGAGCTGGTTCTTTTTAGTGTATTAAATGCATACAGTGCAACCAGTATTGGCAACCAGTGAATGACTATTTTCAGCTTCTTTTTTTTTTCTAATCAAATGCATGCAGTTTGCAACTAACTATAAGACTTAAATTAGTGTACTTATAAATGTTAGTATTTAAAAAAAACAAATCAATGAAATGCTACTTATTTTTGCTTTATTTTTTTCTGTAGTTTTGTTGTTTAATATGTAGTTATAGTTAAATATAGTTATTAAATAACATTTATGCTGCCACTGAAAAGTCATTAAACTGTGCAAACAACAAAAATGTTTTAAATGTATTGATTATTAAAATATCATCATTTGGTGATGAAAGTGTATTTCTTTTTTCTCTTTTCTGATTCTGATTAAAGTGCCCCTATTATGGATTTTTGAAAATTACCTTTCACGCAGTGTGTAACACAACTCTAAGTGAATGAAAACATCCTGCAAAGTTTTAAATCTGAACCGTGCACCGTGTATAAAGTTATTGTCTCTCAAAAGAAAGAGTCGACTCTGAGTCATTGAAATGAGTCATTTTTAAAACGAATCCCAAGCTGTTTCATGTTGATGTCAACATGAAATATTAGCATATTGTCCGCCCACTTGTTGGTCTTTTCGCATTGGTCTGAATGAAAATGCAAATTCATTCTTTGCCACTAGGTGCCGCTTTTGGAGCGATAAAGTAGCCGTTGTTTTGCCCATTTTCGACTCCCTGCCAAATTATTACCCCCCTCGTTGAAATCGCTACCTGATTGGCTAATCCTAACCCCACCCCTAATCCTAACCCCTCCCCCACACCTAACCCTAAACCTACCAATACTAGGGGGGTAATAAACTTGCAGGGGTCAGAATTGGGCACAACACCGTTTCTCCGGTAACACTGTACACAAAGTAGCGCTGAGCTAAACACTGATTTATCAGGCATTACAGGCATGATGAAATGAAAATGAGACCAATCGGACCAATCACCGCAGATTAGCGTCATGCAAAGGAGGGATTTGGAAAAATGAATCGTTGAGCGAATCCTTTGGGAGTCGTTGAGCAAATAAGGTAAAAATAAATGCATATTATAAGACAATGAAAGTGTTTTTTGACCTTGCATGCATGTCAACCTGTTGTTGGGGACTCCCAAAACCAAAATATGAACCTTTCGTTACCCATAATACGGGCACTTTAAGTATTTATCTTAAGTCCTAAAAGAATTATTAATTCAGCTATTAAGGAACCAGAATATTTACAGTTTTGTACTATTCACATCCATAATCATAAGGAACTTATTTCTTTTCCAGCATCAAGCTTTAGATATTATGTGTGCTACTTTCGAGCCCTGATTTCTCAGTGTTTAACCCCAGTTACATAAATTGAGCACCTGATGGAAAGCGACAAGAAAATGTAGGTCATTCATCAGGGCTGGAGGCTTCAGAGGTACAGAGAAATCACTGCAGCAGGTGATGTCCTTTAGATGGTGAAGAAGTGCTGTCTAAAAACTCACCAGCAGCACAGGGATCATGACATGCTCACAGAGCTGTGAAATAGAGTCAGAGAACAGAGGAGACGTCAAGCACTGACAAGAAGACCATCTTGTATCCAGAGAGTCCTTCTCTGAGGGTTTGTTGAAGGTCTGTTAAACAGATGATGCTCAGCTATCTGCTATGACAGAGAGAGGAAACTGTCAGAGGAAGTGCATGTCCAATAATGAAAGATTAGCATATTTTAATAGGATTATGCTACATGATGCAGGGTAGTCCTGCTGTTAGAGAGCCCCCTGGTGGACAGCTTGACAGAAGCCTTTTGCTTGGTTTGTAATGTGATCATTTAGCATCTTTCTTGGTCTCGTACATGTTCTCCTGTGCTGTAATTATTTTGTTGACGATTCCACAGTTTTGACCAGTAATATTTTCTATATTTCTATCATGCATTCATATTGCACTTTTTGCTGTGAACAGATGGAGAACCTCACAACAAACTGAGCTTAGGATATTTTCGTTTATTTATGACTCACAGAGTGTGTGTGAGAGCAGGTGTGCGTGTGTGTGTGTGTGTTTGAAATGTTAATGTTGGTTACAGCGCTGTCAGCAGAGTCCTCCAATCGTGCAAAACCTGCTGAAAGCATTAGCTAGGCCTTAAGTATGTACAGTTGCTGAGTGTGTATTAACGGCACACAGATAGCTTGCATTTTTAGCAATTCATATAATGTAAATATAGTACATTAAGTATGATGCATGATATTTATCTTTATTTATCTTTATTTTATATTTATCTGTTCCTGTCAAAAATTGTTAATATTTATTTATTTTTCCCTTACAGTTTAAATGCTTTATTTTATTTTATTTGAAATGTTTGAGGTTGGTAAGATTTTTCTAATGTCTTTGAAATGTTAATGTTTACATTTCTTATGCTGACCAAGTCTGCATTTGCTTGAGCAAAAACATAATAGAAACAAAGTAATATTATGAAATATTTTTAAAATTTAAAATATTCTATTTCAGTATATTTGGAAAATGTAATTTATTGTTGTGATGGCAAAGTTACATTTTCAGGAGCAATTACTCCAATCTTCAGTGTCATGTGATCCTTCAGAAATCATAATAATATGCTGATTTGATGAAACATTTTTAATCATTATCAATGTTTAAAGTAGTTGTGCTACTTTATATTTTTGTGGAAGCAATGATACATCTTTCATCAGGATTCTTTGATGAAAAGAAAGGTAAAAAAGCATTTATATTGAAATGTACTGTCACTTTTGATCAATTTAATGCATACTTGCTAAATGAAAGTATTCATTTCTTCTTCTTCTTCTT
This sequence comes from Tor tambroides, assembly GCA_021397915.2. Taxonomy (NCBI): domain Eukaryota; kingdom Metazoa; phylum Chordata; class Actinopteri; order Cypriniformes; family Cyprinidae; genus Tor; species Tor tambroides. The sequence goes on along the minus strand of JAFVLL020038234.1, from coordinate 30,802 downwards.
CAAAAAAAACGCCTACTAACCCCCAAATTTTGAACAGTAGTGTATTTTATTTTATTTTTTAAATTTATTTCATTTCTAGTGCATTAATGCATTACTCAGCTGATGTGTGCTATCTACTCATGTGATATCTATAGGACATCCCTTTTTTATTTCGTAGTTTGTTGATTTACTCATTCACTGAAGTGTTTCGACTTGCTAAATGGATCATAGATAAGGCTAGTCTAACTTCAGTAATCATCTTTCAGAAAGCGTACTGTGGCCACTGCAGCGAGAGGATATGGGGACTGGGGCGTCAGGGCTACAAGTGTATCAACTGCAAGCTACTGGTCCATAAACGCTGTCACAAGCTCGTCCCACTGACTTGTCAAAGGCATATGGTGAGTCTTTCAGTCAGCTCTAAAAATATTCATCATCTGTCTGTTGTGACTGAGATTCTTAAATCAAAGTCACCTCAGACTTGAAAGCGTAAAAAACAGAAACCGAACTTACAAAATAATTAGTCATTTCATTCAGATTTTTCCTCTCTTCTCACTTCTCAAGAGTTTTGTTGGGGTTTCTAACAATGTTTCAGAGATCGACCTTGTGGATCTGTCAGATGATAACAGTGTCTTGTCAGTATTGAATTGACCTGATTCTGAGCTTACACAGAATGTAGAAATCACAGACTGGAAAGTGTCACATTAAAACATCTTCAGTGCACTACATTCTGTAAGAAGCTGTTTCTCCAGTTGTTTCATATGTCAGAAATTCAATATTCAGCAATGCACTTCTGGTTTATTTACATGACAGAAAACATCAGAACTCCTACAGCATGTCAGGTTTTCTTCTGACAGATTCCAGAGCAGATGAGCTTTATTCACTCTGACTTTATCCTCATTTTGTGAAGCAATTCTTTCAATTGCCTGCTGACTACCTCATTTCATTGTAGTTCTTTTAGTCTATCTCACTTTCTCACAAGTGTTTGTCCTCATTTTGTTGTTTGTTATTTTCAGTAATTAATATTAATTATTATTATTATCACTATTTTATAATTAATAAGACACACATTATACACATTATATATAAATGATATAGTATTATAGTATTAGTAGTGCCACTATGGCCTGATCATTTTGAAATACTCAATAAATTTGTCCATTTATTTTTTATTTATAGCCTGTTTTTTTCTATTTTTTAAAAAAAATGTCCTTAGTATTAGAATTGAAAACATTATTGTATTATATTTTATAATATAATATTGATGTATTAATAACCTAGTAATCTAGTAATATTATTATTTTTAAATTATTGTAATATAATTATATATTGTATTATTTTATAACAATATATTATAATAATTAATTATTATAATATATTGACAATGTGATTTTTTTATAATTATTTTTTATTTTCAGTAATAATTATTGATAATTATTATTATTATCATTATTTTATCATTAATAAGGCACACAATATGCACATTATATAGAAATGATATAGAATTATATTATTAGTAATGCCACTATGGCCAGATCATTTTGAAATACTCAGTAGATTTATTTCTTTGTTTTTTATTTATAGCCTTTTTTTTTCAAATTTTTGTTGTCAACAATGTTAAAAAAAAAGTCCTTAGTATTAGAATTGAAAACATTATTGTATTATATTTTATTATATAATATTGATGTATTAATAATCTAGTAATCTAGTAATATTATTATTATTATTATTATTATTATTTTTAGTTATTGTTATATAGTTATATATTGTATTATTTTATAACAATATATTATAATAATTATTATAATGTGTTTTTTATAATTATTTGTTATTTTCAATAAGAATTATTAATAAATATTATTATCATTATTTTATCATTAATAAGGCACACATTATGCACATTATATATAAATGATATAGTATTATATTATTAGTAGTGCCACTATGGCCTGATCATTTTGAAATACTCAGTAAATTTGTTTCTTTGTTTTTGTTTTGTTTTTATTTATAGCCTGTTTTTTTTTTTTTTTTCCAAATTTTTGTTGTTAACATTGTTTAAAAAATGTCCTTAGTACTAGAATTGGAAACATTATTTTATTGTATGATATATTATATTGATATATTATATTATATTGACTATTATATTATATTGATGTACTGATAATCTGTTAAGTAATATTATTGTTATTTTTAATTATTATTATTATTATTATTATTATATAGCTATATATTATATTAATTTACAACTATATGTTGTAAGAATTATTTTAATATATTTGTAATGTGATTATTATAATTTTGTTATTTTCAATAATTCTTATTAATAATTATTGTTATCATATTTTTTGTGGTCAAGAAATTTTGAAGTTTCAGAAGCATTTCAAAATATGACTTTTTGCGTTTTGTGAAATAGTGTATTCAGTGAGAGTTAATGTAATAATTTTATCCACTGAGATTTAATTGGATTGTGAAAAACAAACTGTGATATTGTTGGTTAATTGAATTTTTTCCTGCGGTGTTAGTTATGTCAACAGATAAGAAAATTAGTTTTAAAAAGTTAGAGAAAGTCATTAAATTTTGATGAAAGATTATGAAAATAAACAGTTTTTCTTTAGAAAAATGTATCTCGCACAAGGGACCTTTATTAAGAAGGCAAATAGGGTCGATTTTGATTTCATGTTTGGATAAGTGAAATGAGATGAAATGAAATGAGGAGAGGGAAAAAAAGACCATTGAAAAATAGCTTGGCTGTATCATCTCTGTTTTTCTGCAGGATCCAGTCATGCCATCACAGGAGCCGTTGGTAGATGATGATAAAAGTGGAGAGGAAGTGGAGCTCCCCCCTGAGGACCCTGAGGAAACAGACGCAAGTAGGTCTCCATCTCCGCTGTGTGTGTTTAAAAGCTGTTTTTGTATGGGTATTGGGGTCATTCTGTCCTCTATCTGTCAGAGGGCACTGCTGACTGTGGAAGGATACTGTAGTACATCAGGTGTGAGTAATGTCACATTGACCCAGTTGAGCGAGAAAGACATGCTGCTCATCCTTCTGAGACAGTCCAGTCTGTGGCTCCCTCTGCTGAGATCTGATGGCATTACACATTTCTCTTATGACTAGCTGAATCATTCTGAGACTGAACAACACAGACTGATTTGTGGAAGCAAATTGTTCTTTTGAATTGATTATTTGTTATGATTTAATTGAACCGATTTCAAAGCATTTGTAAATCACTCAACTGTAATGAGTTTGAAGGTTAAACTGTGTGGTTGGTGACATTTAAGAACAATAATCAAGAAAACCTGTATTCTAATTGAAAACAAAATGTATTTTACCACAGGAAGTAAGTGTAAAATGACTTCTGGAAACATTTCTGAGTGATACTCAGTGATACTTTTTTTTTTTAACTGTTGGGCAAGAATATTAATAAATTTAAGATTTATTTTTTAAGAATATTAATTAATTAATATTTATTATTATTATTATTATTTCTGAGTTATGCATGAGAATAATTGAATAATCTCTTTTTTTTCAATGTTAAAATAATTTCTACAATCCTATCCCATCCTAATATGTAGATTAATATATTATTATTATTATTTTTTATTATTATTTTTTAAAAAAAAATTCTGGGTGATACATCAAACTAACTGATGAATCTTTTTTTTTTTTTTTTACTGTTGCATTGAAATAAACCATCTGAGTGAACTAATTCACTATAATGAATTAGACATCTCAATCCAACTGCTGTTACACACAAAGGGAAATAATTTGAATATTTTCACCATTAAAATACTTTCTCCTATCCTCTCTCCTTATATGTAGATAAAATATATTATTAATAATAAAAACTCTCTTTGTCTGTCTCTCAATTCCAGTCCCTTTTTTAGCACACAACCGGAAAGTGGAGAAAGCTGAAGATGACGCAGAGGTAAGACACAGTTCATAACAGATCCACAGGGTCTCATTCAATAGTAGGCTACAAATGCTCTTATTCACATTCTTCATATCCATATAGTTTGAAGTCAGGAATACATGTAACATGAAACCTCACTGTATTTCTGCACCTTTTTGAGTGTGTTTGCTTGTATTATATAGTTTTCCACTGTGTGCACACAGGATCTGAAGGCGGTGGTGGACGGTATCGAGGGGATTCAGATCTCTCAGGGTCTCGGCCTGGGGGACTTTGACCTGATCCGGGTCATTGGAAGGGGCAGTTATGCTAAGGTGCTGCTGGTCCGACTCAAGAAGAACGAACAGATTTATGCCATGAAGGTGGTGAAGAAAGAGCTGGTCCATGATGATGAGGTAACAGACTGTTGTCGTGGCGCTTCAGTCTCATTGCAATTATGCTTTATAGGTTTAACTGAATCCTGTTTAGCTATATGTTGCAATTTTTTCTGTTTGTCAAATTGCAAAAATGAGATAGGAGATGATATTGTATGCTATTTGTTTGTCTGTGTGGCTAAAAACGTGGTGTCTGTGTTGCACCACCTCACAGATCTGGGAAAATACAGAAAGTTTGTAAGTGTAATTGTAATTTTCACCTGTAGATGGTGCTGTGGGATTGTGCTCCTTTTAAATTGCTAAATCCTCCCTCCATTACTAGGTTTCAGTTCATCTTCAGGGGTTTCTCAAGCTCATTCATACTAAAGATGAAGACACTTTGGTCACTTCTTAGTAAACCTGTGCATTATATATTTTCCCATTTCTCTTGTCCCCATAACATTTTTAGGAGCTAAATGAAGCTCAAAATCATTTATATTTATGTTTTCCTGAGCATGGCATCAAAGAAAAACAACAACCATCAGAAAAAGACAAACAACTGCAGAAATGAATAATTTTGGAGTGATAGCCAATTGATAGAGTTTAAAACAGAATGCACAGATTTTTAAAAATTGTCATAAGAGTTCAATTACTCACTTGTCACAACATAATTTTCATGCGTCAGTCTGTTTTAAAAACAGCCTGGTTACGCCCACATTCAAACTGTCAAAGTAAAGATATTGCTTTTTTGTATATTTAGGTTCTTGCTAATTAATTTCCCTTGGAAAAACTGGAAAAATGGAAAGTTTTTATATTATTGTAATGTTTTAAGAAGTTTATATTATTCTATTTACATTATCATTCAAAAGTTTTGGGTCAGAAAGATTTTTTTAAAGAAATTATTAATTTTATTGAGCAAGGACACATTAAATTGATCAAAAGTGACAGTAAAGATATTGATAATGTTTCAAATAAATGCTGAACTTTATATTTACATTACATTTATGCATTTAGCAGACGCTTTTATTCAAAGCGACTTACGTTGCATTCAAGTCACAGTTTTTATACATTTTTATCAGCTCTTGCTTTCTCTGGGAATCGAACCCATGATCTTGGCGTTGCTAGCGCCATGCTCTACTATTTGAGCTACAGGAAAGTGAATCCTGAAAAAATTTATCAAAGAATCCTTAATAAATGTATCACAGTTTCTGTAAAAATATTAAGTACCACAAGTGTTTTTTTTTACTGTGTTCTTGAGGACCAAATCATATTAGAAGGATTACTGAAGGATCATGTGATACAGAAGACTGGAGTAATGATGCTGAAAATTCAGCTTCACATCACAGGAATAAATTACATTTTAAAATGTATTAAATCAGTTATTTTAAATTGTGATAGTATTAGGAAATATTTCTGTTTTTACTATTTTTGATCAAATAAAAGCAGCCTTGGTGAGCATGAGAGACCCCAAACCTTTGAACGGTAGTGTACTTATTGCAGTGAGATTTGAATTTATGATAAAGCACTAATACAACGTTAAAAGTCAGTATTCTATTATCTTTTGGTTGTTAAATCAAAGAGAAACCAAGTTTCTGTGCACTGTTGCATTAGCCATATCTCTTTCTTCCCTTCTCTCTGTCTATAATGAAACCTGATATGTGTGAACGGGCGTCAAATAGAGAGACAAACCAAACTCTACTGCTATTCATCACAAAGTAAACTCTGTACAGTCAAAGCTATTGTGTCTTTGTAAACTTGGCTCGCTCAGGAACATAAAGCCACATGGCTGTCAGCTAACACACATGAAAGAAGTTCATGAAGAGCAGAGGTCCTTGCAGAATGACAGAGACATGCAGCTGACCTCTGAATAAGCATAAACAATGTAATGGCTTCCTGGAAAGCAGGCGTTTCTTCAAGGAATGTGTTCTCTGTCTGTTTTACTGTACTGTACATGTGTGTTCTGTGTATGCATGTTGTGCACTCACCATTTGCACTCATTAATGTTTAATGAACCTAAAAATTTAATGATGCATTCAGTTTGGCATTTTATGCTGCATTTAAGCAATAAAGGTACAAAACGCTGTGCTGTATATAGTCACAAAGAGTCTGACTGCATTCACAATATGTGACTGCCTTGAGTTCCTTATTTCTTCCATAAAATGGTTACAACGAAATAAAATATTACTTAAGTATTAAGATATTTAATACTTAATATTTAAATAGGCCACTTTTTATATCTTCACTTAATACATTTGCTAAGTATTGAGATATTTAGATATCATTTTTGGTCACACTTTATTTTAAGGTCCAATTCTCACTATTAACAAACCAGTAACTACGACTTTTGACTCAATAAACTCCTAAGTTGATGCTTATTAATAGTTAGTAAGGTAGTTGTTGTTGGGTAGGATTAGGGATGTAGAATATGGTCATGCAGAGAATGTTTTATAAGTACTAATAAACAGCCAACATGTTAATAATATGTATGCTAATAAGCAACTAGTTAATAGTGAGAATTGGTCCCTGTACTAAAATGTTACATTATTATTATTATTATTATTATTATTTTCCTGTGGATACTATGCAGTGATATACACCTTATCTACTAGTCAAAATTAGCCATTTAAAATGATTTTAGACAACACTTTAAAAAAAAAAAAAACTTTCTGATTATCATATATGCTTTTATGCGCCTCATATGCATCAAGAGAGCGATTTGGGCATGAATAAACTGCAGACTATTAAAGTGTTTAAAAATTTAAAATGCTGTAAAACTTAAAAGAAATGCTGACTAGTCACAGCACCTAAAATATACACTTTCCCTTTATAGATTCATATTAATTTTAGCTTAAAATCCTGATGATGAATTAATAAATGCCCATGTTATTTGTCTACTACAGTCAGATTTGTTAACTAAAACTAAAAGTTTCTTGAAATAAAATACACATAAATAAAATAAAATAAAAAAGAAACATTTTATTTCAGCTTGTTGTAAAGGCAACATTTCTCCTTTTTTTTATTTAGTTTAACTTGATGTACTAAAATAACTAAAACTAAAATGGAATTAAAAATAAAAAACTTTATAAACATTTTAAAAATAATAATAAAAATGACAAAATTACTAAAACTTTACCTAAAATAAAATGAATCAGGATAATATAAAAGTGAAAACGAATTCCAATAAAACTAATAGTATCTCACCGATAGTTAAACACTGGACACATACTATGTTAGATGTTTGAGGTCAGCAAGTAACTGTTATTAGACAAGACAAATCGTTCAGCTTATAGCAGAACGATTGACTATTCCATTGGTGGGGGAGGACAACTCGGAAAGAAAAAAACAGAGAGAAACATAGGAAGAGAGAAAATAATATTTTTAAAAAATGATCATCTGTTTCTCTTCATGTCTTTATGCTGAGACTGCTTTCCTGTAATCTGCTTTCAACTCGTCCAGGAAATGAAATTGCTCTGATTTTGGAATCAGGCTGTGTGTGTGTGTGGGTCAGGTTTTGCCTGCATCGTGGAGCTGAATGTCCCATGAGGAAAACAACTTAATAAACATGCTAATTAAAATCTAAAAACCCATAAAGGTTTCTGTAAGTGCCAAGTCTAAGGTCAGGCAGTAGAAAGCATCATTAGCTCGATTTAAAAACAATATTCGCCAATGGAAAGTTCCAGACATGATAGAAAAACAAGCATGTTTGTTTGGGCTGAGATCTTTCATTTCACCCTTAGCCTCCAAAAAGATGTTCATTGTCATTTTTCAGCTTTAGTTGTTGGGTAATAGACGTTCTCTTGAATTCTTTGAGCTGATTATAAGTGTTGCTTCATGTTAAAGTGTTGACAGAACAAAAATACTTGACTTTATCAACAAATCTCTGGGCTGTGTCTTCACACCCAGAGACATTCTCAATACAGATGTTTTGTAACATCCTGTCTGAACTGTTTTGTGAAATTAAAGTGTAAGCTTGCTTCTGACAGATGAGTGTTAGGTGTTTTTTTGAAAGATGCTGTACATGATATACCTTTATGGACTGATCTTTATTTACATGTCTGTTTCTCTTTTCTCTGTTCCTTTCTGCACTGTACATGTCTTTTTAAAGAAGAAGAGAAAGGTGCTTTTCTTATTTAAAACATTTTTAATTTCGAGATTTGACTCCCCAAAGTGACAGCATGCAATAGTGCCAAGTGTTTTCCGCTGTTAAACGATCAATAGATCAGGTTTTTCTCAGAAAACACAGGCTTGTTTTTTCTTTGTCCTACAATAGTCCCCCAATAGAGGCGGTGAAACTTCATGTCCTCTCCTCTAGTTCTTAGAAAGCAGTGAAACGTCTTGCCACAATGATCATTTGCAGTTCATTATTCATAAGTCAAATGTCTCTCTCTCTCTTTTTCTGATGTAGGACATTGACTGGGTCCAGACGGAGAAACACGTGTTTGAACAAGCATCAACCAATCCATTCTTAGTGGGACTTCACTCTTGCTTTCAGACAGAGAGCCGGTGAGAGGAGAATGTATTTCATTCAGCAAGCCTCTTTTCAGTTGCACACTCAAAATAAGAAACCTTCGCCACAAGAAAAGCAACCATAAAAGTCTGCTTTTGAGTTATGGAACAAGATTGCCTCTTTGATGACTAAATGTGAACGTAGCCAGTATATCTCTCACATACAGCGCATATGAAGCGAAACTAAAAAGAAAAAACAAGACACAAGCTTAATGAGTGTCTCCTGCTCTCCATTCAGACTGTTTTTAGTGATCGAGTATGTGAATGGAGGAGATCTCATGTTCCATATGCAGAGGCAGCGGAAGCTTCCAGAGGAACATGCCAGGTGCGTACAAAAAAAAAAACTTTGCTTAATCATTTATTTGTTAGTTATTTGTTAGATTAGACATCTTTTTATGTGAGATAGGATAGATTAATTGGTGGATGAATGGATGGAATGTGTGGATGAAGGAGAAAGGAACAAAAAAGTAATCAGTAGTAGTAGTTTACTTAAATTCTTAACTGGTGGGTCTCTATGCCCCCCCATCCCAAAAAAAGGGTCAAGGGTCAGTTCAGACAGCAATCATAAATGCACATAATAATATGCAACTCACCATATAACCTTATACTGTAGTATATAGTTTTGATGGTAAAATAAATAGACACTACTGTTGAATAGTTTGGGGTCGGCGAAATGTTTTACTTTTTAAAACAGGTTTATTTGGGCAAAATACAATAAAAACAACAGCACTGTGAAATATTGTTTCTAGTGCTGTCAAATCGATTAATCGCATCCAAATAAAAGTTTGTGTTTATATAACGTGTGTTTACTGTGTATATTCACATACACATATGGAATCCCTTTTCCGCCACTGAATAAAAAATAAAAAAAGGTAATTGCGACTTTTTATCTCACAATTCTGACTTTTTTTCCTCACAATGGCGAGTTTACATCTCACAGTTCTGACTTTTTTTTTCTCAGAATTGCCTGAAACAAACTCACGATTGTGACTTTTTTTCCTCAGAATTGTGATATATAAACTCGCAATTGTGAGAAATGTAGTGAGAATTGCGAGATATAAACTGGCAATTCTGACTTTTTTTTTTCTCAGAATTGCGCGATATAAACTCGCAATTGCGAGTTATTAAGTCAGAATTGTGAGATATATATATATTTTATATATTTTTTCTCCTCGGAACTGGACTTTATAACACGCAGTTGCGAGTTTATATCTCACAATTCTGAGAAAAAAAGTCAGAATTGCAAGATGTAAACTCGCAATTGCGAGAATAAAAGACTTTATTTCTCGCAATTGCAAGTTTATATCCCACAATTCTGACTTTATATCTCACAATTCTGAGAAAAAAAGGCAGAATACACATACATGTGTATTTTTAAGAAAAATATAAATATACATTACATATATTTCTTAAATATATACATGTATGTGTGTGTGTATTTATATATATATCTATATATATATATATATATACATACACACACACACGTGTGTTTGTACAAATATACACAGTACACACACGTTATGTAAACACAAACTTTTATTTTGGATGCAGTTAATCGTGTTTAATTGATTTGACAGCACTAATTATTACAATTTAAATAACTGTTTTCTATATATATATATATGTACAAATGTAATTTATTCCAGTGATGGCAAAGCTGATTTTTCAGCATCATTACTGCAGTCTTTTAATGTCATTCTAATATGCGGATTTGGTGCTCAGAAAACATATCTTATTATTATCAATGTTGAAAGCAGTTGTGCTGCTGAATACTTTTATGAAAACAGTGGTTATTTTGTTCAGGATTCTTTGATGAATAGAAAGTTCATAAGAACAGCATTTATTTGAAATAGAAATCTTTTGTACATTATAAATTGTACCAATTTTGATCAATTTGATTAATTTTGTTTCGTACAATTCTGTTTCATGTTTTCATAAATTTTATTAATTTATTTATTTACTTATTATTATTATTATTATTATTATTTATTTATTTATTTATTTATTTATTTTTTACATTTCATCAATTAGTGTTGCTAATTGCTACTTGTTAGCGCAAGTATTAATCCACATTCATGGAGCCAGGCTCATGGCACCATCGCAAATGCCATTCTTCATAAACCATGAAGACTCATCTGGGTAGTTTTATTAACTTGAGATTGTCTATCATAATGTTTAAACCAAACCCACACCCACACATTTTGAATGCAGATCTCATACACTTCTGTTAGGCTATATTACTCTGTCTATGAGGCAGGACGATCTGTTAGATGATGACTCCTTCTCACTGAATCCTGTTACACTGACTGATCAGAGTGCTTCTGTAATGCCCCCTTTCACACGTCTGATAAACTGAGATCAAACACGGGCTAATTAGGTGAGTCAAGCGCACCCCAGCCAGCTCCATCAATATGCGTCCTGCACACCACACATATGCAAATGCTCATGCTAATTGTGGGTAATGAGCCTAAATATTCATGAGTTGCTCCTAAAGGTCTCATGAGCCCTTGCTGCGTGCCGACATGAAGCGGAGTGCCAGACGTGAAACCTGATCGGAAATGTCACCGTTCATTTTTCCTACTTTGAACACCTTCTTTCTTTTTATCTTTGTTTTTTCTAACTTTAGACAGGCAAATACTGACAGTTAGAGGTATAGCTCCCGCTTGGGGAAATCTGGAAAAATTGTTTATATGCATATTTATCTAACGTTCTGTGGTGATTTCACATATGTATTGACTTTTCAGCATATTGAAAATTGCTTAGTTTCTTTGATTGCAGCATTGTGCTGAGTAGCCCCGCCCACTGTGAAATCTCATTGGTCCACAATACCACTCCTCTTAACTGAATACTAAATTTAAAAAGTTCTGATTGGGTGTGTTTCTATCATGCTATTTAACTGTTTTTGCTAGTGTACAATGCTAATTTCATCTAATTGCTTGTAACTGGACATTTGTCACATTGGTAATTGTTAGAACATATTATGATACAGTACCTCAACAGTTGAATGCTTGATTTTAAAAATGTAGATAAACTACTGTTCAAAACTTTGGGTCAGTAGGACTTTTTTTATTACATTTTTTCTTTATTTATTTTGCAAGGATACGTTAAATTAATTAAAAGTGACAGTAAAGACATATATAATTTTATAAAATATTCCTATTTCTAATAAATGTTTTTACATTTTAAGCATTAGGCAGCACAACTGTTTTAATAATGAAAATAATAGGAAATAATTTTTGATCACCAAATCAGCATATTAGAATGATTTCTGAAGAATCATGTGACCCTGAAGACTGGAGTAATGACACTGAAGATTCAGATTTGCCATAACAGGAATACATTTAAATATATTAAAATAAAACAGCTGTTTTAAATGATAATGATTTTTCACAATATTACAATGTTTTGCTGTATTTTTGATCAAATATAAACATTAAAAGAAAAATCTTACCAACCGTCAATGTTTGAATGGTAGTGTATTTGTGTAATTCAGCAATTCATCTTTAATTATTCCTCATCTGTATGTTGGATAATGGATCTTACCTATGACTTCTTTTTTCCGGTTTCCTGCAGATTTTATGCTGCTGAAATTTGCATCGCTCTTAATTTTCTGCATGAGAAAGGTATTATTTACCGGGATTTAAAACTGGACAATGTACTATTGGACCAGGATGGCCATATCAAAATTACAGACTATGGCATGTGCAAGGTAAAACCTAATGCTAATAGAAATTGTGATCTCTGATTAAGTAAAAACATACTGTAAACACAGGGTAGAGTTCATAACAGATTTTTGAAATTGTTTCAGGAGGGAATCAGACCAGGTGACACCACCAGCACATTCTGTGGGACGCCCAACTACATCGCCCCAGAGATCCTGAGGGGAGAGGATTACGGTAGGCGTGACTGCATGAATCCATACATCACATATATAATTTAAAATATAATTACATTTTAGAAATTCAAATAAAAATCATTAAGAATAAGTCATTAAAGTTACTGTAATTAAAAAAATAATAATAATATTAAAATGTATTTATATTATTTAATTTAAGAACTATTGAGTGAAACACACTGATAATGATCGAACTCATTTTTGCTGTCTCAGGGTTCAGTGTAGACTGGTGGGCTCTGGGCGTGCTCATGTTTGAAATGATGGCAGGCCGATCTCCCTTTGACATCATCACTGACAATCCTGATATGAACACAGAGGAATATCTCTTCCAGGGTGAGTTCTTGTGAATTTGACTGAAACTACGTATTTTGTATTAAATTCCTAATGAAGTTAGTGTCCACTGTGAGTTTTGCTCAATTTTTACTTGCGTTTGGCACTTATCGGGTGTTAATTTTGAACCTACTCAAAATTTTTACAGTGATGCAGTCGTGATTGATATTTATTAATCTCTGCATCAACTTCAAGTTTTAGTTTATGGTATGTTCAGTTGTGGTAGATGGTTATTATTCTGGTCCATTTTACCTTGTGATGGCATATCACTTATCAAAAGTATTATTTTGACAAAATTATGCTAATTGTAAAAAATGTGTTGTGTAATTTAATTGAAATTGTTTAATTAAAATCTTTTTTCATCTCATCTTCATTGTTGCCAAAAAACCTGTCAAGAGTTCTTACGACGTTATTAGTTTTTCATGAATATTTTTCACCCCTCTCTTAAATTTCTTTTTTAAATAATCTTCACAAAAGAAAAGAAGATTCACTTTTCAGTTTTCTCTCTAATTTGTTGGTTAAACATGAAGGAAATTTGTTATCAGTGTTTCTGTGCAGTCACACAAGTTTGATTCCATTAATTAAAACATTTATGACTGAACTGAAAGACTGAATATGTTTTGAACATGATTTCATTAGGATATCTAGTTGAGGGTTAATATTTATCTTTATATAATTAATTAAAGCATACAGTTCATTTTAAATAATTAGAACATGCCTTCTAAAAAAATTAATTAAATGTTTCCCTTGTATGAAAATGATTCATGGTATTATTCGACTATACGAGGTATTAAAGCAGCGATATTATCACTTAGATATGTGCTCTTATTAGAGGTTTATATGGTTTATTTGATTTTATGATCTAGACTGGTTATGGTTCAGTTACTTTGCACACACATTTCTCATACCAAAACATGGTAAGTGTACTACAATTCAAGTTTAAGGTTTATTTATTTATTTATTTTTTTTTGTATGAATTCTCTTATGTTTACCAAGTAGTACAGTAAGTACTACTATTGTGAAATATCATTACAATTTAAAATAACTGTATATTTTATAAATAATATAATAAATAATAATATACTGATATATTCTAAAATGCAATTTATTCCTGTGATGACAAAGCTGAATTTTTTAGCAGCCATTACTCCAGTCTTCAGTCACATGATCCTTCAGAAATCATTCTAATGGATAGAGAGTCAGACTTGTAACCCAAAGGTTGTGGGTTCGAGGCTCGGGTCCGGCAGGGATTGTAGGTGGGGGGAGTGAATAACCAGCACTCTCTCCACCCTCAATACCACGACTGGTATGGATGGGTTAAATGCAGAGAACAAATTCCAAGTATGGGTCACGATACTTGGCCACACACCACTTCCCTTTCCCTTCCTTTAAAAACAGTTGTGCTGCTTAATATTTTTGTGTAAATAATGATAATTATTAAGGATTATTTGGTAAATCAAAAAAAGAAAGTAATTGTAATCATGTTACAATTTTTTTGTAACATCATAAATTGTCTTACTGTCACTTTTGATCAATTTAATGCATCTTTGCTGGATAGAAGCATTAATTTATTTGGAAAAAAAAACAAAAAAAAAAACTTTTGAACAGAAGTGTAGATTTGTAGTATTCTGGAGTATATATTATTTAACATTTGTGAGCCCCTCCTGGTATTTTTTTAGTGATTCCTTTATGAGACATTCTTTCATTCCCCCCTTTCCTCACCTCCCGTCTATCTCCAGAGCAGAGACTGTGTGGTCATCTGCTTCCCTGTCTGTTCTCTAGTGCTCCAGCCGAGAGGGCAGCGTGCTCCTGGATCACTCTCATTCATAGAGACACACACGACATGAACCTGGATCTCTCTCCACAACCGGAACTCCGTTCCCCCCATCCAAACCTCAGTTCGTCCATATGCTGCAGCGCCGTCCCGGTCCAACCTCCCCCCGGCCCTACACGGCCTCCCCCTGTCGGCGCTCCGCCGCCCACCCAGGAGCAGGGCAGATGCTGCCACCGCCGAGCCAACACTTTAGCCGCTTTCGGGCCGCCATCCAAACCGCGTCACAGCAGCAGGACAGAGCCCCAGCAAAACCTAAATCCCTTTAGCTTTTCATTCGGAAAAGAAAACAAACAGGGGATGTGGCATTCAGAGAGGGGCAAGATAAATGCTCGTCTGCACTGCGTCTTTGAGAGAGATGAAATTTAACAGGCTTTGCTTCTGGACGGTCGCCCGAGATGCGCAACTGTAAAAGAAATCCGAAAACGCAGGGATGAGACGTATTAAAAAGACACGATTTTTTACTTTTTGTGGGGTGTTTTAAATCCACTTAACACCACGACAGAATTTTATGAATTTACAGAAATAAACACGGAGCAGGGAGGAATCTTTTGAGTCTTTGATTGAATATTGAAGGCTTTATTCAGGCGTCTGTAGTGCGTGGGCGTACGAGCGAGAGATTTTGTGCGTGTGGGTTAAAGCCTGTCTCTCTCTAACACCGCCGCACAACACGACGGCCATACTCTGCAAGAATGACTCATACGCTTTTATCTTCTGTCTTCCTTTTTTCCCCTTCTCTTTCAGTCATTTTGGAGAAGCCGATACGGATTCCCAGGTCATTGTCTGTTAAGGCTGCAAGTGTGCTGAAAGGCTTTCTGAACAAGGTGAGAACAGGGTGTACTTGGTACGTGAATGAATGTGATACAGCTGTCATGTTTTTGCAAAACGCAAGGAGATGGGAAAAAGTGGACAAAAACGAGACTGTAAAGAGTTAAGAAGTAAAAAGCTAGTATTACTAGTATTAGTATTATAGACTAGTATTGCTGGATTTCAAGTAGTAGTTTATGTAGCAATGCCAAGGTTAAGGGTTTCCCAATACCTTGAATGTACTGTAAGGTACTTTTAATAAAAGGTTTCAGGAAAAAAAAAACATTTCAAACCAGGCCTACCATCTTCAAGGTCATGCTTCTATTGAAGCCATATACTGTAAGACTGATTTTCAATTTTGTAAAAAAAAAGGAAAAGTGTTTACATCCTGAATTCAAAGAATTTCTACTATCCACAAACCTGAAATGAAATGCACCAATCAAAGAAGTCACCAATCAAAGAAGTCATCGTTACCATGGAAATATGATTCATGGTAATCTGCACAGCAGTTAGTTTTTGCAGGCTAGCGACAGGTAAAATTAGCTAATGTCAGCTATAGCGACAAAGACATTTGTTGTTTCAGTGTTGCTTTATTTTGCCTATTCTGATTTATATTTTTAGTTAAATATTTCACGTTAATAGTTTTTTGCAAAAATTCTAAATTTAGTCATATATATATATATATATATATATATATATATATACACACATACATGTATATGTGATATATGATTGTTATTGGATAATAATGTTAAAATATATATCAAAATATATTTTATATTTAAAATATATTTTATTATTATCCAATAACAATTATTTACAGTAACAACTGTAAAAGAGTTGTATTTTGCCGTATAACAGATAACAGTAGTTGTATTTTGTGAAAAGCAAACCCAGACTGATTCAATTTCATCATACATAATTCTTTACGTAATGAGTAGTTTATTCTTTTCCCTCTGAAACCTTGATCACCGTTACGCTACATTACACAAACAAGATGGATGAGAAACAAATATGTTCTGAGGGAGGAAAAAAACATCATAATTCATGAACATTGCACACTGAGGTTTATAAATGAGGGTCTTAAGTCTACACAAATGTGCACACAGTTTGCCTCAGATTGAACAAATATATGTGCTATAATAAGGAGGGTCATCATCCTCCAGATGAAACTGATCTCTTGAGAGTGTGCATGCTTCTTTTCGTGTGCCCATGTGCGTGTCAGCTTGATTAAATCTGTGAATAATGAAGCGCTTTCCTTTAATCGTCGAGACAAATTGCATTTATTGAAGCTCTGGGGTTCCTCAAACTCAACAGCAGCCTGTAATCAGTGTTATCAGCCCTCTTAGCCGCTGCCTGATTCATTGGGTTTAGATGAGCGTAGATCAGCTCAGCGAGTCACTTCCAGACCCCTGAATCCTCATCTAATGGTTCAGAGCACAAGATAAGGTCAACAACATATGCAGTAGTGAATGTGTTAAACTCCATTCTCCTGAAATAAAGAATACATGAACTGAATAAGTTTCATGTTTTTGAAGTTCTCAATACCAGATCTGGCTTTTGTTAGGTGTGTTAGTAATAGGGTGTGTGTTCTGTTTAGGATCCAAAAGAGAGGCTGGGATGCCAAGTTCAGACCGGATTCACAGACATCAAGTCTCATACGTTCTTCAGAAGCATAGACTGGGACCAGGTAGGAAAATGTGGCTTTTTGGCACTTTTTAATATATGTGACCCTAGACCACAAAACCAGTCTTAAGTGTCAATTTTTCGAAATTGAGTTTTATACATCATCTGAAAGCTGAATAAATAAGCTTTCCA
>JAFVLL020038234.1:0-13275 GCA_021397915.2 Tor tambroides | reverse complement strand
ATGAAAGTCTAATGTTTATCAGTACATTACAGAAAATAATGAACTTTATCACAATATGCTAATTTTTTGAGAAGGACCTGTATTTACCAAGGGTGTCAATATTAGTGGAGGGCACTGTACATACACAATGATATGAAAAGTTAGGACACCATATTGAATTCCATGCTTTTCTGTATCAGGACATCATAAAAAAATATCTGGTCCTTGGCAGGTATTAAAATTTGGAAAATAAAACCTCAGATGTACAACATCACACTTTGTCATTATTTATTTAACAAAAATAAAGCCAAGATGGAAAAGCCATGAGTGACAAAGTTAGGACATCCTATGATTCAGTTGCCTGTAGTTCCACTTTTAGCAGCAATAACTTTAAGTAATAGTTTTCTGTATGACTTAATCAGTCCCTCACATCGATCTGGAGGAATTTTGGCCCACTCTTTTTTACAACGTTGCTCCAGTTTATTGAGGTTTGTGGGCATTTGTTTATGCGTTGCTTGTGCCACAGCATTTCAGTCAGGATGAGGTCTGGACTTTGACTGCACTGTTGCAACACCTTGATTCTTTTCTTTTCAGCCATTCTGTTTTAGATTTGCTGGTGTGCTTGGGAACATTGTGCTGTTGCATGACCCAGTTTTGGCCAAGCTTTAGCTGTCGGATGGATGGTCTCATGTTTGACTGTAGAATACTTTGGTATACTGGTAGTTCATGGTCGGCTCAATGACTGTGAGGCGCCCAGGTCCTGTGGCTACAAAACGAGCCCAAAATAATCAGCCCTCCATCAGCATGTGTGATGTTTGAAATGAGGTGTTTGTGCTGATATGCGCTTTAGGTTTTCACCAAACATGCTGCTGTGCATTATGGCCAAACATCTCCACTTTGGTCTCATCTGTTCAAAGGACATTGATCTAGAAGTCTTATGGTTTGTTCAGATGCAACTTTGCAAACCTAAATTGTGCTGTCATGTTTTTTTAGATAGAAGAGGCTTTCTTCTGGCAAGCCTTCCAAACATGCCATACGTCCCATAATTTTTCTAATTGTACTCTCATGAACTTTATAATTTAACATGTTAACTGAGGCTTGTAGAGTCTGCGGTGAAGTTCTTGGTTTGTCTGCCATTTCTCTGAGCGTTACATGATCTGATCTTGGGGTGAATTTGCTCCTGGGAGGATGGGTGTCTGTTTTGAATGTCTTCCACTTGTGAATACACTTCCTCACTGTAGAATTATGGACTTTAAATTGTTGGAAATGGCCGTAGTACTCTTCCCAGACTGATGGCAGCAACAATTGTTTCTCTAAGATCATTGCTGATGTCTTACCTCCTTGGCATTGTGTTAACACACACCTGAAGGCTCCAGACCAGCAAACTGCCAAAACTTCTGCTTTTATGGAGGTGCTCACACTTGTTGATGATCAGTTAATCGAAAGGCATTTGATTAGCAGTACCTGACCGTTATTTACCCTCTTAATTCCTATGTTAACAGTAAGGGTGTCCTAACTTTGTCACACATGGATTTTCCATTTTGGCTTTGTTTTTGTTAAATAAAAAATGATACAGTGCAATATGTCATTTGTTGTTGTTGTTCTGAGGTCTTATTTTCTAAATTCAGCTTTGCATGTATTAAAACCGTTATTTTAAATTGTAATAATATTAGAAAGTATTACTGTTCTTACTATATTTTTGATCAAATAAATGCAGCCATGGTCAGCATGAGAGACCTCAAACCTTTGAATTTATGATAAAGCACTAATACAACATTAAAAGTCACTATTCGGTTATCTTTGGTTGTCAAATAAAAGAGAAACCGAGTTTCTATGCACTGTAGCATTAGCCATATCTCTTTTTTCCCTTCTCTCTCTCAGTAAGGAAACCTGATATGTGTGAACAGGCATCAAATAGAAAGACAAACCAAACTCTGCAGCTATTCATCACAAAGTAAAATCTGTACAGTCAAAGCTATTGTGTCTTTGTAAACTTGGCTTGCTCAGGAACATAAAGCCACATGGCTGTCAGCTAACACAAATGAATGAAGTTCATGAAGAGCAGAGGTCCTTCCAGAATGACAGAGACATGCAGCTGACCTCTGAATAAGCACAAACAATGTAATGGCTTCCTGGAAAGCAGGCGTTTCTTCAGAGAATGTGTTCTCCGTCTGTTTCACTGTACAGTACATGTGTGTTATGTGTATGTATGGTTTACACGCACCATTCACACTCATTAAGGTTTAATGAACCAAAAAATTTAATGATGCATTCAATTCGGCATTTCATGCAACAAATTGCAGTTTGACATGCTATATTTAAGCAATAAGGTACAAAAAGCGGTGCTGTATATAGTAACATTGTAGTCTGACTGCAGTCCCTTATTTCTTCCATAAAATGGTTACAACAAAATAAAATATTACATAAGTATTGAGATATTTAATAAATACTTAAGTAAATTAAGTATTGAGATATATATTTTTTTATTTGTGTGGATACTGTGCGGTGATAAACACCTTAACTATTAGTCAAAATTAGTAATTTTATAGTTCATCTAAAATCATTTTAGACAACACTTTAAAAAAAAATCTTGCCTGATTATCATATATGCATTTATGCACCTCATATGCATCAAGAGAGAGCGATTTGGGCATGAATAAACTGCAGACTGTTAACGTGGTTAAAAATTAAAAATGCTGGAAAACTTAAAAGAAATGCTGACTAGTCTCAGCACCTAAAATATACACTTTCTCTTTATAGATTCATATTCATTTTAGCTTCAAATCCTGATGATGAATTAATAAATGCCCATGTTATTTGTCTACTACAGTCAGGTTTATTATAGTTAACTAAAACTAAAAGTTTCTTGAAATAAAATAGCAGCGGCTTATAGCAAAACGACTGACTTTTCAATTGGTGGGGGTCTGGGGGAGGACAACTAGGAAGGAAAGAAACAGAGAGAAAAAAGTAGGAAGAGAGAAGAGGAAGAGATCTGTTTCTCTTCATTTCTTTATGCTGAGACTGCTTTCCTGTAATCTGCTTTCTACTCGTCCAGGAAATTAAATTGCTCTGATTTTGGAAATCAGGCTGTGTGAGTGTGGGTCAGGTTTTGCCTGCATTGTGGAGCTGAATGTCCCATGAGGAAAGCAACTTAATAAACATGCTAATTAAAATCTAAAAACCCATAAAGGTTTCTGTAAGTGTCAAGCCTAAGGTTAGACGAAAGAAAACATCATTAGCTTGATTTAAAAACGATATTCACCAATAGAAAGTTCCAGACATGATAGAAAAACAAGCGTGTTTGTTTGGGCTGAGATCTCTCATTTCACCCTTAGCCTCCAAAAAGATGTTCATTGTCATTTTTCAGCTTTAGTTCTTGGGTAAGAGATGTTCTCTTGAATTCTTTGAGCTGATTATAAGTGTTGCTTAATGTTAAAGTGTTGACAGAGCAAAAATACTTGACTTTATCAACACATCTGTGGGCCGTGTCTTCACACCCAGAGGCATTCTCAATACAGATGTTTTGTAACATTTTGTGAAATTAAAACTTCTGACAGATTAAAAAAAAAAAGTGTTAGGTGTTTATTTGAAAGATGCTGTACATTATATACCTTTATTGACTGATCTTGTGATTTATTTACATGTCTGTTTCTCTTTTCTCTGTTCCTTTCTGCACTGTACATGTCTTTTTAAAGAAGAAGAGAAAGGTGCTTTTCTTATTTAAAACATTTTTAATTCCGAGATTTGACTCCCCAAAGTGACAGCATGCAATAGTGCCAAGTGTTTTCCACTGTTAAACAATCAATAGATCAGGTTTTTCTCAGAAAACACAGGCTTGTTTTTTTTTTTTTGTCCTACAATAGTCCCCCAATAGAGGTGGTGAAACTTCATGTCCTCTCCTCTAGTTCTTAGAAAGCACTGCAACATCTTGCTGTCATGCTCCTTTGCAGTTCATTATTCTTAAGTCAAACGTCTCTCTTTTTTTTTTCTGATGTAGGACATTGACTGGGTCCAGACAGAGAAACACGTTTTTGAACAAGCATCAACCAATCCATTCTTGGTGGGACTTCACTCTTGCTTTCAGACAGAGAGCCGG
The DNA here is from genome assembly GCA_021397915.2 of Tor tambroides. Taxonomy (NCBI): domain Eukaryota; kingdom Metazoa; phylum Chordata; class Actinopteri; order Cypriniformes; family Cyprinidae; genus Tor; species Tor tambroides. Next base: position 9,200 of record JAFVLL020038234.1, on the reverse strand, counting down.
TGAGAGGAGAATGTATTTCATTCAGCAAACCTCTTTTCAGTTGCACATTCAAAATAAGAAACCTTCGCCACAAGAAAGTCTGATTTTGGGTTATGGAACAGTGACTAAATGTGAAAGTAGCCATTATATCTCTCACATACAGCACATATTGAAACAAAACTAAAAAGAAAAAACAAAACATAAGTTTAATGAGTGTCTCCTGCTCTCCATTCAGGCTGTTTCTAGTGATCGAGTATGTGAATGGAGGAGATCTCATGTTCCATATGCAGAGGCAGCGGAAGCTTCCAGAGGAACATGCCAGGTGCGTGCAAATAAAAAAAACTTATTTTTTTTACTTAGTTTAAATATGGTAGGTCATTTAAATTAGGCATCTTTTTATGTGAGATAGGATAGATTGATGGGTGGTTGAATGGATGGAATGTGTGGATAAAGGAGAAAAGAGCAAAGTGATCAGAAGTAGTAGTTTACTTAAATTCTCAACTGGTGGGTTTCTAGCTCACCAAAAAATGGGTCACAGTTCAGACAGCAGGGGAAAAACAATCATAAATGCACATAATAAAATGCAACTCACCATATAACCTAATAGTAAATAGTTATGATGGCAAAATAAATGGACACTGCTGTTCAAAAATTTGGGGTTGGTGAAATGTTTGGCAAAATTTAATAAAAACAACAGGATTGTGAAATATTATTTCTAGTGCTGTCAAATCGATTAATCGCGATTAATCGCATCCAAAATAAAAGTTTGTGTTTACATAATTTATGTGTGTGTATTATGTATAGCTATATATATATATATATATATATATATATATATATATATAAATTAGTGCAGTCAAAATTAGCACGTTAATGCAGGCGATTAATTTTTTCAGTTTAACACGTTAAAATTATTTAACGCCGTTAACGCAGGGGCGGAGCTTAGGGTTGGCCACCCCACTCATAACTGCTATTTCTGTCTTTTTTTTCTTGACAAGAAGTGCATTTATTCAGTCGCAGAACGTCTTTACAATCACATCAATCCGGAGACGTTTCAGACGCGCGCTCACCTCAGCGGCAGGCATGAGTCAAACAGCGCAGTAACCGGCGCGCGCTTTAGCCTGTTTCAATTCATATCAAAGCGCAAAATAAACTACGTGCATGCAATGTCGTGGTCAGTTAAGGCATGAAGTTACCAAAAAGGCAATTAAATCTGCCTTAAAACTGTGCGTGCATGTAATATGTTATATATGAGTTACATTAAGAACGTCTCTGAAATGGTTTTCAAAACTGTCCTGGAGCATCCTAGCACTGTCTCCCTCATATAACACACCCGATTCAACTCGTCAGCTCATTAGTAGAGACTGAAATGGGTCAGAAAAGATGATGAGAGTTGAGAGAAATTACGATGCGTGTCAGATCTGCGTCACGTTCAGCAGTGACAGCTCTTAAAGAAATAGCAGCCAAAAACAACCTATTAACCAGCAGCTGTGATGTCTGTTCATCAAGAATAAAAGAAAAAAGAGGAAATCAATAACTTTTATATAGCTGTAAGTATGTACCTGTATTTAGTTTAGAATTTAGTGTTTGATAACTTTATTAAATTGCTGTATATTTCTGCTGAGGGGCAGAGGTAGCCTAGCTAAATATAACATTTATTATAATTGGTTTATGTGAAGATTGTTTTAAGTTCACTTAAATTAGAAGTTATTTTTAAAGTCTAATAAATGTTAAAATTGATAGCTTTTAATTATAATGTAATGTTTAATGGCTGTAGTCACTTGGTTACTTGTTATCAGTGATACTGGCCTTCAGTCATAAAAAAGATGCCATTAAACAAATATTAAAAATATGTTGTTTGTACATTAATTTGAAGATTGAATGTGAAACTATTGCAATATAAAAGTATATTTAAAGTATATTTAAAATTTTTTAATGTTGGGTGGGATTAATCGCGATTAATTTCAGAAAAATGTGTGATTAATTAGTTAATTTTTTTTAATCGATTGACAGCACTAATATATATAAATCCACACGAATACATGTATATATACGTGTATATATTCATTTTCATATATGATATATGATATATATATATATATACAGGTGCATCTCAATAAATTAGAATGTCGTGGAAAAGTTCATTTATTTCAGTAATTCAACTCAAATTGTGAAACTCGTGTATTAAATAAATTCAGTGCACAAAGACTGAAGTAGTTTAAGTCTTTGGTTCTTTTAATTGTGACGATTTATGCTCACATTTAACAAAAACCCACCAATTCAACAAATTAGAATACTTCATAAGACCAATAAAAAATTTTTTTAGGGAATTGTTGGCCCTCTGGAAAGTATGTTCATTTACTCTATATGTACTCAATACTTAGTAGGGGTTCCTTTTGCTTTAATTCAGCGTGGCATGGAGGGGATCAGTTTGTGGCACTGCTCAGGTGTAATGGAAGCCCAGGTTGCTTTGATAGCGACCTTCAGGTCATCTGCATTGTTGGGTCTGGTGTCTCTCATCTTCCTCTTGACAATACCACATAGATTCTCTATGGGGTTCAGTCAGGCGAGTTTGCTGGCCAATCAAGCACAGTAACACCATGGTCATTGAACCAGCTTTTGGAACCTTTGGCAGTGTAGGCAGGTGCCAAGTCCTGCTGGAAAATGAAATCAGCATTTCCACAAAGCTTGTCAGCAGAAGGAAGCATGAAGTGCTCTAAAATTTCCTGGTAGATGGCTGCGTTGATTGTGGACTTCAGAAAACACATTGGACCAACACCAGCAGATGACATGGCAGCCCAAATCATCACTGGCTGTGGAAACTTCACACTGGACTTCAAGTAACATGGATTCTGTGCCTCTCCACTCTTCCTCCAGACTCTGGGACCTTGATTTCCAAATGAAATGAAAATTTACTTTCATCTGAAAAGAGGACTTTGGACCACTGAGCAACAGTCCAGTTCTTTTTCTCCACAGCCCAGGTAAGAGGCTTCTGACGATGTTTCTGGTTCAGAAGTGGCTTGGTAGCCATTTTCCTGAAGACGTCTGAGTGTGGTGACTTTTGATGCACTGACTCCAGCTTCAGTTCACTCCTTGTGAAGCTCTCACAAGTGTTTGAATCAGCTTTGCTTGGCTGTATTCTCAAGCTTGTTGTCATCCCCGTTGCTTGTGCACCTTTTCCTACCCAAATTCTTCCTTCCAGTCAACTTTGCTTTGATACAGCACTCTGTAAACAGCCACACATTTCTGTAATGACCTTCTGTGACTTACCCTCTTTATGGAGGGTGTCAATGTTTGTTTTCTGGATCACTGCCAAGTCAGCAGTCTTCCCCATTATTGTGATTTCAAAGAACAAGAGATACCCAGAATTTATACTGTATGGATGGTCATTTATTGAAACTCAAATGTAAATATTCTAATATTTTGACATACTGATTTTTGACTTTCATGAGCTGTAAGCGCTAATCATCAAAATTAAAACAAAAACACTTTTGAAATGTTTTACTTTACATGCAATGAATCTAAAATATATGAAAGTTTCACTTTTTGAAATAACTTACAAGAAAAAATGAACTTTTTCACGACATTCTAATTTATTGAGATGCACCTGTATGTATGTGTATATATATATATATATATATATATATATATATATATACAGTGGGTACGGAAAGTATTCAGACCCCCTTAAATTTTTTCAATTTTTTTATGTTGCAGCCTGATACTGCAATTGTTTAAATTCATTTTTTTTTCTCATTAATCTATACTCTGTACCTCATAATGACAAAGTGAAAATAATGTTAGAAATGTCTGTAAATTTATTAAAAAGAAAAAAGTATTCAGACCCTTTGCAACAACACTTGAAATTTAGCTCAGGTGCCTCCCATTTCTCTTGATCACTGCTGAGATGTTTCTATACCTTGTTTGGAGTCCATCTGTGGTAAAATAAATTCATTTGACATGATTTGGAAAGGCACACACCTCTTTATAAAAGGCCTCACAGCTGACAATGCATATCAGAGTGAAAACCAAGCCATTAGGTCAAAGGAACTGCCTGCAGAGCTCAGAGACAGGATTGTATCGAGGCACAGATCTGGGGGAGGCTACAAAAAATTTCTGCTTCACTGAATGTTCCCAAGAGCAAAGTGGCTTCCATAATTCTCAAATGGAAGAAGTTTGGCACAACCAGGACTCTTCCAAAAGCTGGTCGCCCAGCCAAACTGAGCAATTGATGGAGAAGGACCTTGTCTAGACTGGTGACCGAGAACCCGATGGTCACTCTAGTTGAGCTCAATGATCACATGTGGAGATGTAGAGAAATCTACAGAAGGACAAACATCACTGCAACACTCCACCGATCTGGGCTTTATGGCGGTGTGGCCAAACTCAATCCTCTCCTCAGTGAAGACACATGAAAACACACTTGGAATTTGCAAAAAAGCACCTAAAGGACCCTCAGACTCTGAGAAACAAGATTCTCTGGTCTGATGAAGCTCAATTCTAAGCATCATGTTTGAAGGAAACCAGCTCTGCTCATCACATGCAGAGTACCATCCCAAAAGTAAAGTGAGCTGGTAGCAGCCTCATGCTGTGGGGCTGTTCTTCAGCAGCAGGGACTGGGACTGGTCAGGGTTGAGGGAAAGCTGTATGGAGCAAAGTACAGAGATATCCTCAAGGAAAACCTGTTCCTCAGCGCTCAGGACCTCAGACTGGGCAGAAGGTTCACCTTCCAACATGACAAAGACCCTAAGCACACAGCCAAGATAACACAAGAGTGGCTGCGGGACAACTCTGTGAATGTCCTTGAGTGGCCCAGCCAGAACCCTGACTTGAACCCGATTGAACATCTCTGGAGAGATCTGAAAATGGCTGTCCACCGACGGTTTTTCTTCATCCAACCTGACAGAGCTTGAGAGGATTTGCAAGAAAGAATGGCAGAAACTCCCCAATCCAGGTGTGCAAAGCTTGTTGCATCATACCCAAAAGACTTAGCGACCGTAATTAATGCCAAAGGTGCTTCAACTAAGTATGGAGTAAAAGGGTCTGAATACTTATGTAAATGTGATATTTCAGTTTTTTCTTTTTAATAAATTTACAGACATTATTAAAATTCTGTTTTCACTTTGTCATTATGAGGTACGGCATGTAGATTAATGAGAAAAAAAAATGAATTTAAACAATTGTAGTATCAGGCTGCAACATAAAAAAATTGAAAAAATTTAAGGGGGTCTGAATACTTTCCATACCCACTGTACCTCAGAGTGTTAGTATGTTCCTCTTTAGAAAGACAAAAAGCAGGAGGAACACCAGATTTGTGCTAAGGTAAGCACTAAACGCCAATTCCCATCATATAAAGTGCTTTACTCCAGTCTATTTTGAGGATTCTCCTTACGGTGCGAAGAGAATTAGGTTTCTTATATGAATACAGCAGAGAGAAACTGTGACTAGAAGAGAAGAACTCGGCAAAATAAGTTCGAATTAGATGAAATGTTGTGATCTTTCATAAGGTAAGTCATCATATTTTTCTAGTTGCAAATCAAGGCAGAATAACTGGCCATTTCATCTCGCTTTTTAGCTCTATGCCAATGTGACAGTATCATAACTCTCTTTTATCACATTCCAGAGTTTGTTGCATTATTGATGCCAAGCGTTCTTTGGTTCCTGAAGGAAGGCCGTTTTAAATCACTTAAACCGGTTCTGCGTAGCGCCGCCTCGCCGAGTTTTCAGACGCAATCTCTGACAAACTGTGGGTAAGGCGTCGAGACAAAGGCGACATTGTTATTCTGATGAGGAGAAAGCACGGCTTCCACTCTCATCATTTTTGGGCCTCCGGAGGGCAAACGCAGCACAACACAAACAGCGAAGAACACAGCGGTGTGAATTAAAGTGTGACTAAACAATTGCTGGATTTTCCAAGGTCACTCCAACACGCGTCAAAAACAAAAAACCAGGCCAGCGTGCGTTTGTAACTGCATTAAAACTGGAAAATTAGTACCGACATGCTCTTGACTCCCCGTCAAATCAGTGTTCAGGCGTCTCCGTCTAATAGTCATACAAAGATAATATGTTAAAACAGTTACACAAATGCATGCTTTAACTGTGTACATTATTAGACCACCTATTGAAAATAAGAATTTATTAACTATAAAGATTAGGGTTAGTATGTATGTATGTGTGTATTTGATAGAAATGAATACTTTTATTCAGCAAGCATACATTAAATTGATCAAAAGTGAGAGTAGAGAAATTTATAGATTTCTGTTTTAAATAAACCACGATTATAACTTTTTTTGCACTATAGTAATACTATGGTATCTTTGGTATCTTGATACTTTAAACTGATCAAGAGAGTCATTTATAATGTTACAAAAGATCATGCCCATTATTTTAACATAGTGTTTTTGTTTGTTTTGTTTTGTTTGGCGTGTACCATGGTAATATTTGACATGTAATATGATATCTTTGGTACTTGAGGTACCAGTATTATAGTATTATTTAACAGTTTGAGGTCAGTAATTATTATTATTTTATAGAACTTAATACTTTTATTCAGCAAAGATGCATTGAATTGATCAAAAGTGACGATATAGAAATTTACAATGTTACAGAAAAGTTCTATTTCAAATAAATGCTGATATTTTGTACTTTCTATTCTGAAAAAAATGTATCACTGTTGCCACAAAAATACGAAGCAGCACAAATATTGTCAACGCTGATAATAATCAGAAACGTGTCTTGAGCAGCCAATCAGCATATTAGAATGATTTCTGAAGGATCATGTGACTCTGAAGAGTAGCTGGAGTAATGATGCTGAAAATTCAACTATAAATTAAAGTCAAAAACAGTTATTTTAAATTACAATATTATTTCACAATATTACTGTTTTTATCAAATAAATGCAGCTTTGGTGAGCAGAAGCACTTCATTTAACTCAATAATACAAATATCCCAATCAGCTACAGTGTTGATGGCCTCTAATATACAATTTGCTTGACAAAAATATCTTTTTTTTCCAGCAGGCGATGCTGGGAGAGCCGTGTAAATCTGATCTAATGGCATAAACACAGAGAGAAGTGACAGATTAAAGGATGGAACCTGTGTGTCAACAGCTGTCGTGACCGCGACCGCTGTGAGTAACCCAGCTGTGCTTGGCACGCTAGCGGATTTGTGTTCAGTCACATTTTCTCCTTGATGTTTTTTCTCTGGAATGAATGGGAATACTGCAACTTAAACATTGTTCACTGGGATGAGATTTCATTGATCCTTACACACCTTCTGCTCTTTCAGATGCTTCAGCACATGATGTTTCAGCAGGAGTAACGGAAATGACTAGGACCAGTGTAAGAGGTAATGCATTGCAAGTAATGTGCATTATGTGAACAGATTAGTGTTGAGAAATAAGTAGGAAAGTGTAATAGTGTTCCTGTAATTGAACAGACCAGCAACATAAAGGTCAGGGGTTCGAAATATGTGAACTGATAATGTGTATCTGAAATGGAATCTAAGTTGCTTTGGATGAGGCCGCATTTATTTGATCGAAAATGCAGAAAAAAAACAGTAATAATGTGAAATATTTTTACTAGATCAAATAACTTTTTTCTGTTTGAATATATTTTATGTATTCAAATTTTATTCATATTTTTATTTATTTATTTTTTGATTCTTTGATTAATTGAAAATTCAAAAGAACAGCATTTATTTGAAAGAGAAATTGTTTATAAAATTACTGTTGCTTTCGGTCAATTTAATGCATCCTTGCTGAATAAAAGTATTATTACTCTTTCTTGCCCATAATCAGTCCCAGATGGCATCTGTAGATGTTTTTTTTTTTGTTTTTTTTCCACATTTTCTAAGCTAATTTTGAGGAAATCTTGGAGGAAAACTGCTAAAAATGATTAATGCAAACAATAATTTTGGTATGTAAACGCAACCAAAAATTACACTTATGAAGCAAATGAACCAGAGGGATTTAAAGGAGAATGATGTGATGCTTATACTTTCATTAAAGTGTTTTTCCATAACAAAACCATGTTATCTAACCTGTAAAGCTGTTTAAAGTGATGCTATTACTGTTTTTGTCAGATTAACTGGTTGTACTGTTACAAGCTAAGCGACAAGTCAGAATTATTTTCTGTGCTAATCAACTGTGTCGGTTCATTGCTTTCAACAGTGAGCACAACTGTACTCTACAGGCTAGAAGAGAGGTGAGGAGAATGTGATGTCAAATATATCTTTCAGAAACTGTGCGGGCAGACTCTGGTATCAAACCTTGAACACGGCGTTTATGATTTCCCGTCAAGCCAGAACTCGGAATCACAGCGGCTTTAAAAGTCGTCTGTTTCATTCGGTGAGGCTTTGAATAGTGAGCTGTGTAGAGATAGCAATTTACTGCTTTCACCACACAACTTTTCAGTAAGGAAAGCCATTAAAACAGAACTCGAGCTCTGCTCTCCGGCCTTGACTTTTAGCTGTAAATGCAGTATTTCACTCTGGTACAATTGCAACCGACCTCTCTCTCCCCGCTATACACTATTTTCGTTCTCCATACTGTTCCAGTCTATTACTGTTAGTAGAGCTGTATTCTGATTCAGGGTCAATCAGTTGAAGACGTTCACGATCGTCTTTTCAAGCAAATTGTAGAGATCGTGACCAATTGTGTCCTATTTATGTCCGTAGCCTATGTGAATATATCCTCGCATCTTTCTGTTCAGGCAGGACTTTAAGTAAACATGTTTAGCGATAAAGAAACATGGATGAATGAAAAAGTGAAGAGTGCAATGTGGGTGATATTAAAAGCTGCAAAAGAGAACTGAATCAGTTAACGACATACTGACAGGCGGCTCTCTGTGCGCGCACTTGGACCGCGAACACGCGAAGTGTGGCCATACACAAATGTATGTCAAAATGAACACCTTTGCGAGTATTCAAGTAAACACATTCGGCTATGTCTTAGGTAAATATAAACAGTTGGGAGAAAATAGGATTGGTTTCAGTATATTAGATCCGTGCATGATGCCTTCAAGTAGGCTAAAAGCAACATTAAACGGTTTTAATAAAAATCAATGCATATTTTACTGATACAGTGTTGTATTTTACGTTTGATTACTTTATTCAGTTTCTGTACTATTTCTTACCTGAGTACTGTTAGACAGACTTACCTGAAATACTTAAAGCATGATTTTCTTCATTTGTATCTTTAGTCAATTGTATTTATTTGTTCT
>JAFVLL020038231.1:0-46312 GCA_021397915.2 Tor tambroides | reverse complement strand
GAGGACATGATTCAACTGATATAAATGTATAATCTATAATAAACACTGTATAGGCTTATAATGGTGGCATGAATAAGTGCCGTGCCATGCGCTCTGCAGCCTATAATGAATTTGTGACTAGATGTAGCTGTCTAATGAGTGCAGAATTTAAATAAGAATTAGAACAGAAGCACATTTCTATATTTATTTTTGTCGGCTGCTCAGATCTTTGGCTGGAAAGAAGGAGTTTAGCTGGTGTTGTGAGCATATTCCAATCAGTCTCCTCCAATCAGTGATTGGAATATGAAAAGTGCCCTCATAAGATCCAACTGTTTCAGATGTACAAGCACTATCCATGAAATAATTAACTGCTTGATACTGCTGTCAAAACCCATGTGCATAGTTAAAGTATATGATCCACAAGCACAGGGACAGAGTATCTCTCACTGGTGGAGGCCAAAATGTCACAGTGGTGCATAAAAGCCTCATTAAATTCCCAATTATTCACATTATCTGTAGAGTTACTCTGAATATACAAATCCTCGCCAAAAGGACAAAGTAGTTTCAAAGGGAGCAGTGTACCTTCTCTCCAGCATGCAGAATAGATAATTGACAGGGCTTTGACAATGAAGACCATGCACAAGCCTGATGCACGGTGAAGGGAGTCAGGCATTACGTTGCTATTTCCGCTAAGTCAATCAGCAGGAGCGTGCAGCAAGCTTTCCCTTCCATCTTTTCAAACTGAAATCAAATCTCTTGTTGTCATTAGGGAGACCCGAGACATATTCCCTTGCTCTCTGTCACATTATATAGCAAGCTCCAAATGTTTGAGCTTTTGTCATATTTAGCTCATGCATTCGCTCTGCTGCATATCAAATCAGAAAAAAGGAGAAAAAAAAGCATGTCAAAAATAAAAATGTGACAAAATATCACTCCATGCGGTGCAAACGTTTATTTCCGATGGGGATTTCAGATTGCAAGAACAATTCTGGCACAAGGATGAAAGACTGTTATTTGAGGATGGTTGTACCAAAGGCTGATGGTTTATATTACAATAAGAAAAAATATTGTACTTTGCAAAATTGAGAGATGTAATGTGTATGAAACTTTGTAGCAAATGAAAAAGGTAAAATGCTACTAATAACGACATTAAACAGAACAAAATATACCTAACTACAACAATGCAAGTCAATATTTTACATGTAATGTCCATTTTACATATATTATGTTAAGCATGGCAATAATAAAACGGTGTGTCAATATCAAATAGTTAAAAATAATTACATATCATGTACTTGTATTTCACTAGCATTTAAAATACTTCCTCATGTACAGTACATAGAGCAGCAGTTATGTACCCACAGCCTTCAGTGACCATAACCACATATTCCCACTGCCGTACATATCGCAACAGGGGTTATGTGATACATGGATCAAATTCTTGTCAGATCTGGAAGGATCTCAGCAAAATTGCTTATGAAAAAAGCATGAAGATAAAACAGCACCTCATGAAGATGTCTGGTTTGAGGCAGAGACTCAGTAGGGGACTTATACTATGCATACCCTCTGTCCAGGCTCACCAATAGCCGCAGGATTCATTTACACTTAGAGTGCCTGATTTCATGCCTTTCTAGTCTCTGGAGATGTGCTTTGAGTTGAAATAAGTCCATTTTTGTTGTTCAAAACCAGTTAAGGTCCAAAATGACAAGACTTCTGTAGTTTATAGTATAGATTTAAGAAAGAAAAGAAAACCTCCGAAGTGGTAACAGTTTTTCAGGATTTGTGGAAAGTATTTCCCCTCCAGTTACTGCTGTCATTTATTTATTTTCTTGTTTATTTATTTATTTTGTATTACATTTATCAATGGTGCACAGAAACACATATTGGAAGATGGGAGAGAAGTAACACAAACAAAACTGAGTAAGACAAGATTGCTATTTCTAATGAATGCTGTTCTTTTGAACTTTCCATTCATCAAAGAATCCTGAAAAAGAATGTATCGTGGTTTTAACAAAAATATTAAGCAACATTCCTGTTTCAACACTAGTAATAATTAGAAGAGTTTCTTGAGCAGCAAATAAGCGTATCAGAATGATTTCTGACACTGAAGATTAGGTCAGTTTGGTCCATATATCTTTGGACACAGGCACAGGCAATTTTTATTATTTATCTGTTGACCAAAACATATTCAAGTTACAGTTATTTAACGAATATGGGCTTAACGTGCACACTCTGATTCTTTAATTTGTATTTCCATCACAACTGGCGTTAAGGTTAAGGAATTACAGCTCTTTAATATGTACCTCCCCCTTTTTCAAGGGATCATACCCTGCAAACATGTAATGCGGGGCCCATGCTGGCTTTTTGTGGGCACAGTGGGCTAGACCTAAACAGGCCCGGTGCGGGTTTGCCCAGTTGGTGATTGGTCCACATGTAGTGTCGATGACATTCATTGGTTGGGAGTGTATTTTAAAAATGTCTTGTCTTTAATAGTGTATATATATATATATGCCTGATGAAAGTCAGTGGACCAAAACGTTGCTTGTACTTGTGACAATAAACTTCAATATTTAGCAAGTATTGATAGTGTGGGGTATTGCATCTTTTTATATATATATATTTAGAAATAAAAAGAAAACAAGTAGATAGAATAGAACTAGAATACAGAGTGTTTGTGTTAGATGGTCAAGTGTAGATGGAAGAGATGTGTCTTTAGCTGTTTCTTGAAGATGCTGCTCGAATTGAGTTGGGCAGGGCATTCCACCAGCAGGGAACAGTTAAGGTAAAAATCTGTGAAAGGGCTTTTGTGCCTCTTTGGGATGGAACTACAAAGCGCCATTCACTTGCAGAACGCAAGCTTCTGGAGGGCACACAAGTCTGAAGTAGTGAATTTAGGTAAAAGGGTGCAGAGCCAGTGGTTGTTTTGTAGGCAAACATCAATGCTTTGGATTTTATGCGAGCAGCTATTGGTAGCCCAGGCAAGCTGATGAACAGAGGTGTAACATGCACTCTTTTTGGCTTGTTAAAGACTACTCTTGCTGCCACATTCTGGATTAGTTGCAGAGGTTTGATAGAATTGGCTGGAAGACCTGCCAAGCAGTGTTAATTTCATAGACGATGACGCAAAATATTCGTCAACGAACCTTTTTTCTGTGACTAAGACGAGACATTGACGAGCTAAAACTAATATCTGCTGATAAAAACTATGATGAAATTTATGCCGCGTCTTTGTTAACAAGACGAGAAGGGAATAAAATTTGTACTTTTTATTTACTAAGATAGTTATTTGAGGACTACTGGACATTCAAAATACATCCTATAGGCTAAGTCAGGGGTTCCCAAGCACACTCCTGAAGCCTCCCCAACACTGCACATTTTGCATGTCTCCTTTGTCTGACACACCCATTTCAGGTCTTGGAGTTGCTACTAATGAGCTGATGGGTTGAATCAGGTGTGATTGATAAAGGAGACATGCAAAATGTGCAGTGTTCCGGAGGTTACAGGAATGAGTTTGGGAACCCCTGGGCTAAGTTAACTGTCTTGTTTTTCAAAATGTGCATCTCTGTCATTGGATAAGGGGTGTTTGCATATCTAGTCTCAGTATGGCAGCCGCAGTGGACGGATAGGTTACCAAAACGCAAACTAGCGATCTGAAACAATGGCCTCAGCACCCATAGGCTTAGGGACTGGGTGACCAGACGTCCCGTTTTTTCCCAGGAGTCACAATTCGTTGTCGATTAACTTAAAGTTAGTGAAGGCGGGATAGGCGGAATCGCGCTGATAGAAGTGCTCTCTCTCGCGCACGCTCCACTTCTTCAGTTCTCATACAGCGCGCGATCATTTCTCAGTGCACAAACACACACAGCAGTCCAAATGTCTATCGTGTAGAGTCAGAGTATCTCACCTAAATACAGTCGGTTATGGCTTAAGTGAGTGTAAACAGGTGGGTGAAAACTGAATGTGTGTCAGTATTACATGCATACCTTCAGTCTTAAAGGGATACTCCACCTCAAAATGCAAATTTTGTCATTAAGCACTTACCCTCATGTCGTTCCAAACCCGTAAAAGCTTCGTTCGTCCTCGGAACACAGTTTAAGATATTTTGGATGAAAACCGGGAGGTTTGTGAGTGTGACTGTCCCATTGACTGCCAAGTAAATTACACTGTCAAGGCCCAGAAAAGTATTAAAAACATAGTCTAAATAGTCCATCTGCCATCAGTGGTTCAATCTGAATTTTATGAAATGACGAGAATACGTTTTGTATGCAAAGAAAATAAAAATAACGACATTTATTCAATAATTCGTCTCCTCTCTGTGTCAGGGTAGCGCCATTTTGGAGAGCATCCCATGGACGCAAAGTGAGTAGGCTACGCTACTCTCTGTCATCAGTAATGCATGGATACGTATTGTACGTTTATTTACGCTGATTTGAACGGAAACTGCATATCCATGCGTTACTGATGACAGACAATAGCATAGCCTACTCACTTTGCGTCCATGGGATGCTCTCCAAAATGGAGCTACACTGACACAGAGAGACAGAGAGGAGACGAGTTGTTGAATAAATGTCGTTATTTTTATTTTTTGCGTACAAAAAGTATTCTTGTGGCTTCATAAAATTCCGATTTTTTATACTTTTCTGTGCCTTGACAGTGTAATTTACTTGGCAGTCAATGGGACAGACACAAGCCTCCCAGTTTTCATCCAAAATATCTTAAACTGTGTTCCGAGGACGAACGAAGCTTTTATGGGTTAGGAACGACATGGGAGTAAGTGATTAATGACAAAATTAACATTTTGGGGTGGAGTATCCCTTTAAATGGACAGCATTCCTAATTATCTGTGTCATCAATGTTAACCAACAAAAGACGTTACTTGTTAAGTAAACCTACTGTATCTGAAAAATGTTTAATTTGTATCTCTACCAAAAAAAAAAGAAAAAGAAAATGTATTCCAGTTTTTCCAAATTCAATCCTTGATTCAAATTTCTCATAAGCGTAATTGATTTGGTCTAAAGAGAGAAGAATTGATGACTATTTTTGTTTGAATACTACATATAAAATAGCTACCAAAATAAATGTTGGTAACTGCAGTTTGACTAAAAGTAATGACTAAAAGTTGACAAAAATGCAATGACTTTTCGTTAAAAAACTAGACTAAAACTATGAAAGACTCAAATTACTAAAATGTGACTAAGACTATTAAGCATTTTCGTCTCAAGATAAAAACTAAGACTAAATCAAAAATGCCTGCCAAAATTAACACTGCTGCCAAGGGAGCATTGCAATAGTCCAGCCTGGATAGAACAAGAGCTTGAACAAGGAGATGTGTAGCATGTTCCAATAGAAAGGGCTTGATCTTCCTAAATAGGTTTGCTTAAAGACAAACATCCTGAGTGTACACCGTGCAAGAAGAACATTGTTGTGACCAGTTATTTTTTCCATTAACATACACACACACTCACACACACACACACACACACACACACACACATATATATATATATATATATATATATATATATATATATCACATTATATCAAATTTTTGCTAACAATGGGGAAGAGTGTAAGTAGCTATTTGACATTTAATTTTTAATTGTAATAATTTGTCATTTCATTTTTTATTTTAATTTAAATAGAGTGCATATATTGCTTTATTACCTACATCAAATTTTAAAACCTGGAATTTAAAGTGCATTTTTCAAGTGAGTTATGCGTCATTCTCTCATGTATTTCCTTTTATAGTAAATGTTTTATTTTTACAGTAAGTTGCCCTAAAGATCTTTTTAAAAAAATAATAATAATATATATAAAAAAATCTTCTGTCAATGAATGGCTGCAATGAATATCTATGTCATAAATTACATGAACAGAATGTTTGAAAGATTATTCTATTATGTGTCAAAAACTATAATGTTGTTAGACATAAAAAATTATAATAGTATCATTCATCCCAACTGTCATATCATTATTGCAGGCATCACTAGTGCAGTGCTTAGAAATAATAAGGCAATTGATAAAGTCTCTGCAAAAGAAAAACTTGTCATCCCTTTTTAAAATAATATCAGAATTTCACCATATTTCACATTAAGAGGCAGGCAGTCAGCCCAGTACAATATTACTCACAGAACACCTTTCAAGACAGAGTACTCCATGGACAGCTGTTGGCTGTGATACCTAATTACAGCGTGTCATTTCTACCATTGCTGCCTGTCAAATATGTAACACTAAAGCTTAAAAACAAGCACACCGTGAATCAATTGACATTCCGAACTGAGCCAGGCAGGACCCTTTGGACAGCATTCAAAGGCTGCTCTTCTTGTTGTGAGCAGGATGAAGCAATAAAAACATTGTTGTCAATACTTTCAGCCACTTAAAAAGAAACCCAAAATGCAACATTATGCCTTGGGAAACAACAAGTACAGTCTAGTTATCTTGATTAATTGCTGCTGTATGCAACAAAATTTAAAAGTTCAATTTAAATTCTTCCCTTGTGGGTGCTGCCTAATTGTTGTAGTGAGTGCAAGTGAGTGCAATTGAGTGAAGTCAATTTCTTCTTTCTGAAGAATAGAAAATTAACAAAGATTGAAAAGATAATGAACAAAAATGATTCTTCAGTTGACTTCAGCAATGCTTGACACAGAACTCACAAACACGTTTCTAGCTAAAAAGAACGTCTGTGGGTGTTTGTGACCTTTGTTCAGCACAACTTACACATCCTGACCACTATCGGTGTAAGTCTAATGATCGACAACGTGACATTTTCTATCGGTAAAATGTCAGATTCAGCTTATTGTATGACAGACAAAACGCTGTAATGGAATTCACTCCTGTTTTAAACCTTAGCAGTGAACAACATATAGGAACTCCCTGGGGAAATCAACTGAGGCATTTAATATGTTCTGCCCACGGTCTGTGAAGAGGTGTGGACCTTGGCCGAACTTGCACTACCAGAGATGAATTCATCATGAGCACATATCTTAACTCCCACAGGGGCAGTCAGACGTTGATCACCACTTCCTCTCATAGATAACTTGAACATGGTGAGTAATGGTTATTTAACTGAGTAAACACTACATTTTCCCTTTGAAAAATAATGTGTGTGATGACACCATCTGAAAAACCTAAAACAAGGGGTTTAGGCAAACACATTGGAATCATGATTTCAGCATTTAAAGGAATAGTCTGTGTACAATGGTTTAATCGACAGCAGTTATGATATAACGTTAATTACCACAAAAAATGCTCAACTTGTTGCTCCTTTTCTTAAAAGAAGAAGACAAAACACTTACAATGGAAGTGAATAAAGACAATTCATAAACATTAAAATATTCGATAGTAGAGCCTTAAGGCATGAACAATATGCATGTTAACACGTTTTTAGTGAGAAAAAAATGTTTCTGTATAAAGTTATATGTAATTGTACAGATGGTTTAAATGGCAACTTAAAGTTGAAATCTTTAAAACTACTATAAAAATAACAAGAACAAATTTACAGCTCAAATAATACACACATTTTAACAGACAAATTAATGGAAGGGACTGAATACAATTATAAACTTCAAATTTCTATTTATGCTCGGGTATATTTCCTTTTTTTTTTTTTTCCTTCTGTTCCATCCAAGGACAAGTCTGACAAGGACAAGGGAAATATACTTACTGTATAAGTCACATCATGACCATTACCACTGGGTTGAGTCAAAGTTATATATATGTATGTATGCATGTATGTAATAATCAGAATTATGCCACATATGCTGTCAGTTGAACCTAAATTGTATTGAACATGGAATATTCCTTTAATGAGAGTATAATCAGGCCTAGACCTGCACTATTCAAAGCCATAAGAACCATAGACTCCAGCCAGTGTCAATAATTTCACTGCCAAAACCAAGGTCCTCCTCAAGTGGAGATGGATAACATAAGATTAATAACATGTAATTACAGAGGGAAGATTGGACTGTCACTGTGTCGAAAGCAAAAATTAAAAGCTTCTTTTTGGATGGGAGCATGGCCGCAGACGTCTGTGTCATTGCTGCTCAGCTGCTGTGAGAAATGTTTCTATCGCTCTCAACCCCTCATTCTTTCGAGGGGAAAATCCTCCATAAGAGTTAGCCCTCTGGAGCTCCCAGCCAGCTTTTGTCTGATACAAGGACTGTGTGGCACTGTGGTCGCCTAAGCAGGTGTATCTCATCCTCTAGTAACAGCGTGGCAGATTGGCCCACTTGTTGAGCACCTAGAGCATAAATCTGTCCTCCTAGGAATGGGAGCCTTCACTAGCATTGAGTTATCAAAGCCAGGGTTCAGAGAATAGTTTGGGCTACACAGATATATGTGATAATGAGGCAGCAAAACATGCAGCATAGTTTCATCCCAGACCTGCAGCCTGACCTTTAAAAGTGACACAACTGCATTTAGGTGAGTCTTCAAATTACTTTTCTGTGGGCTAAAGGTGCCGACCCCATATAATCATTAAACGTGCTACAGCTGACATGCTGTTCTGTCTGCTGCATGCTGGGCCAGCGCTCGGAGAGGTGATGCCACAGAGGTCAGTGTGGGGGGGAAAAGCAGCAGCAGTCATAGAGAGATTCAATATTAAAGACATATTCATAATGAGAGGCCTAGGGACAAACTGCAGATTCTTAAAGATCACTGCTTCATATCCTACAGCTATATATAGGAAGGGATTTTTTAATAAATATATTTTGGCAGAACTTTTTATCTTTATTCAAGATTTATTCATGTTTTAACCAATTCTGTTCCATAAATGACATTGTTCGATATTAAATCATTTAAAGTGCATTTCTGTGCAGGTAATACTGTTCCTGCCAATCAGCTGTTTAAAACATACATACTTAATAATGAGGATGAAGAGAAGTTTAATCTCTGAAGTCAATGGACGTAAGCGCATGGTTAACCATGATTACCTAACAGCTGCAAAGGAAATCCACTCTAAGAAGCAGAACTTATTTCTCGACAACAGATTGGTGCTTCCTGATAATTAACACAGAACAAACAGCATAATACCCGACAAATTTTAATTCTACTCGCTTTCGCTTTCATCACTCATCAAAAGCAGCAAGCAGCAATTATGGGGATACGCTGTGATTTAGACACTATCCAGAGAATCAGAGGATGATTTTAGAATACTCAGTTTGAAGAAAATGCAGCCATGACGTGTAACTTTTGATCAAAGTTCACAGAGGACAATTTTTTTTTAACTAATGCTGTATAAAATCTACTATAAACCCTGTCAGTTGATACATTACTATATTACAGTGACCTGTAAATAAATATTTTTTATAACAAAATGTTATTATATAATAACATTTCAATGATTTTTTTTAATGATATAATCACATTTCTACTCAAGTTTGTTGTTGAAATATAAACATTTAAACTGTGGATGTCATCACTTAAAGGGTTAGTTCACCTAAAAATGAAAATTCCGTCATTAATTACTCACCCTCATGTCGTTCCAAACCCGTAAGACCTTCGTTCATCTTCGGAACACATTTTGGAGAGTATCCACTCAATGAAAACAATGTAATGAGCGTTGTTTACATTCAGCATGTACATGCTGTCTACTGAACGTAAACAACACTGATTACGTTCAGCAAAAGCACGCACATGCTGAACGTAAACAACGCTCATTATGTTGTTTACGTTCAGTAGATACTCTCCAAAATGGTGAAAGACTGTAACTCAGGGAGAAGAATTGCTGAATAAATTATGCTATTATTGTTTTCTTTGCACACAAAAAGTGTTTTTGTAGCATCGTAAAATTACTGTTGAACCACTGATCAAGTCAAGTCACTATTATTTGTATAGCGCTTTTAACAATGCAAATTGTGTCAAAGCAGCTTTACATCAGCTTGATATAAAGCTGGGTGGCTTTATATCAGCTTTACAGTATTTAGACGGGGAAATAGTTTGTTGAAATAGTGTCATTCTCCTCTGGCCAGACAAAATCAGCAGTTTAAATCTAGGCTAAAGCAGAGTCAGATTGTGCAAAGGACTCATCTGGTTCCTGTGGTCTTGTCCCGATGGCCATCTAGGAGACAGGGTCTTCACTGGGGATCAGTCTCTGGAGTTCATCTAGGTGTACTGATCTCCGCTGACGTTCAGGGCTGTAGAGGTCATCTCTAGATGCTGATCCACCATCTGATCTAGAAACGGACTGGATCCGAGTGGCTGCAGTGACCATCTGATCTGGATACAGTCTGGATCTGGGTGGCTACGGTGACCTCGGAATAAGAAAGAAACAGACTAATATTAGCATATATGCCATTCTTCTAATGATGTAACAAGTACATCGTGTGTTTTGTGAAGTGTTCCCAGTTCCGGTTGACTTAATTAATGCAGCCTAACAATCCTTTAAAGGATCTGAATTATCGAAATGCAATAGTGTATTATGTGTAAGCCAGGTTAAAGAGATGGGTCTTTAATCTAGATTTAAACTGACAGAGTGTGTCTGCTTCCCGAACAGTGTTAGGTAGATTGTTCCAGAGTTTGGGCGCTAAATAGGAAAACGATCTCCCGCCCGCAGTTGATTTTGATATTCTACGTATTATCAAATGGCCAGTTTTGAGATCGCAGCGGACGTGAAGGACTATAGTGTGATAAGAGCTCACTCAAATACTGAAGTGCCAAACCATTCAGGGCCTTATAGGTAATTAGCAAGATCTTAAAATGTATACAATGTTTAATAGGGAGCCAGTGCAGTGTTGACAGAACCGGGCTAATGTGGTCATACTTCTGTAAGAACTAGTAAGAACTCTAGCTGCTGCATTTTGAACCAGCTGGAGTTTGTTTATTAAACGTGCAGAGCAACCACCCAATAAAGCATTATAATAATCTATCCTCGAGGTCATGAACGCATGAATTAATGTTTCTGCATTTGACATTGAGAGCATAGGTCATAATTTAGATATATGTTTAAGATGGAAAAATGCAGTTTTACAAATGCTAGAAACATGTTTTTCGAAGGAAAGATTGCTATCAAAAAGTACGCCTAGATTCCTAGCTGATGCCATCAGGTATTAGACAGTGATCTAGGTTATTACATGCAAAAGTTTTTGGTCCAATAATTAACACCTGATGTCACATGGAATATTTTTCTGATGTCTGTGCTACGTTTCTGGACCTGGAAACATTGCAGTTGCATTGCAGAGAACTCTCACATTTCATCAAACATATATTAATTTGTGTTCCGAAGATGAACTTGGCAGTTTGAAACGACATGAGGGTGAGTAATTAATGACAGAATTATCATTTTTGCCCTACAATAAATATTGAAAAACAGGTTAAGTGAAAATATAATGAATATGTAGTATAGTGCATCTGCTTAAAAAAAAAAAAAAAAAACTTTTCTGATGTAAATGTGGCATTACGTGGCTATTACCATCCAAAGTTGTGAATTTAACTCATGCACAAAATTGGAACATCGCATAAAACATTTCCCTCCAGCAAGACGATCGACACCAACGATTCCTGATAAACTGGCAACAAATAACATTAAGATAAAGGTAATTTGCTGCAGCAGTCATCACTGTGGGTCTTTTTTCCGTATATAATTCATTATTTGCGTCTTAGAGTATGCAGACAAAACAAAACGTGGTCATGTTATCTTGCTTTCAGAGGCGGATGCCTGTTTGGGAACACAGTCGTGTAGACAGTTCTGGAGGTAATTATACCAAACCACTTTGATGACAGACTTCGACTCAGGTATTTCAGAACGACCAAAACAACATTTCAGATCCTGTGCAATGAGAACGGTCTGCTGGTTAGTCCAGTTATGTCGACCCATTGCACAAATGATTTTTTATTTTTTTTATTTTTTGATGTGCATCAAGGATTTTATTCAGTAAATGTGTTTCCATCGTAGTTTATGCAAATGTTTTCTTTGTAGATAAAAATGTGTTTTTCATGTGCATTTTTAGAATTTATGCACATCTAAGCATTTCCATTCATTCATTTTTTTCCCATTATCCTGAAATGTGCATAAAAATTGGTAGATGGAAACATAGCTATTTTTAGCTGATTCGTTGACGTCTTTTTGTGGTATAAACACTGAGCAATTACATGAGACAAGACACATTTCTGTAAGTTGTAATGTTACTTTCAACATACATTAAAATACCTTCTGATGTTCATACATGTTCATTTTGTGCAGTAACTGGTAGTAAAGAGGAAGGGATAATCAGCTTACATGTGCTCCTCATTTGTGCTTGTACTGAAGTGGTTATATCGATCTGTCACATTACATTAAGAGCATAGAGAGCTCTATTGTTTAAATTTCCGGTAATGCTTTAGATTACAACCCGCAAAGAACTGCATAAGTATACTGAATTTACAGTGTACGTTTCCGTAATTATAGTGTACCTATATAGTGCATAAATAATGTACGTGTAGGTATAAGGGAACAATGTGTTACGTTTGGGTAATATGGGGGTAACAACCAGATATGCAACCTGCAAAGAACAGCATAAGTAAACTGAAGTTACAGCATAACTTTTTTGTAATTATAGTGTACCTCCGTGTAGGTAAAGGGGAATAATATGGCGACGTTTGGGGAAAAAAGGGTAACAACCTGTAAAATTACAAATCATTTATACTGTAAGTATTTTGAAACTAAGGGGTACCTATTCTAATATTATGTGGTATGTATGGCCTAAACAATAATCTTATGTTTGGGAGTGATTTAGAAAGACAATATTATTTTTATAATTTTATACTGGTATTTTATTATAGGCCTAGATATTTTTAACCACTCTATTATTAAAGGAAACATGATGGAGATTATTGAACAACAAAACTGGACATCTAGTGAAATGAGTTAATGAGTTTCAGCTACGATTTATAATTCACAAATCAGCTTACCTTATGAAAGCTTGTTAGTCGATCTCAGCAACTTCACACCAGCAACTTCCCAACACCACTATCACCAAATAACTTTGCATGATATACCTTCAAGGTTCAATGCAGCTTAAAACAAGCTTACCTCTTTCCAGCTGTTCACAGAAAAAATACATGATACAACATTTTGTATTTCAGTGGATGTATACTGTGATGTTTTATAGCAAAAAAAAAAAAAAGAGGGTTTAATTTGGCCATCAAACAATTAAATTAAAACTAGTGCAATATTTTTATTTGTAATTACTGTGCAAATATACACCTGTTCTGTGTTTAAGCCCAACTTATTCCTCCCTTATTCCATGTAGTTACAGGGTAAATACAACATTTGTGGCTGTAAATTAAAGTGGTGCTTTGTTACTTCCTTGTTCCATGTAGTTACAGGGTAAATACAACATTTGCGGGCTGTAAATTAAAGTGGTGCTTGTTCCCCCCTTATTCCATGTTTTTATGTCATAAATGTTACGTGTTTGATATTTTGGGGGATGTTTCGTAACATTTAAGTGAGACACAACTGACGCTGAAGCAAACCATGGAAGAAAATGTCCGGGAGGCAAGTAAGCATATTTAATACAAGTTCAATTTATTGTGAGATGTACTAACTACAATCATTGAAGAAATATAAGTTCTTTAAATAGATTATGGGAAAAAGGAGAAAAATGAGTGACACCAAAACAAAGAAATTATCAAAAGCAAAACAACCCTAAATACTAAACCCTAACTCAACTAGTCTAACTACCAAACGAAAAATGTAGAAATTGAAACTTCGGCGTATCCGATGCCCAACCTAAACTACTCTCATTAATAATAAAAATGCATGGGTGGCTGTCACTCCTTACCTGAAACTAACAAGAAAAGGAAACTAAACTTAAATACAAAGGCTTACCTATCTCCTTTTCCCAAGGTTATTCTAACAAGTCGCAGGTGACAAAAGCCATACTGGTCTGACTTAGACAATCTGTATTACACAGCATGTTAAGCTAATAATTAAAGTAGCCTACTAATCGTTCAGTAACAGGTGTTCTCTGGTTCTGACGAACAAGGTTTTTAATGCGTCTAGGCGAAAACTCAAAAGTTTCAAATTAACGAGTAACGAAAAGAATAACGGATCAACTGAACAATTCAGCAGAACTTAAACTAAACAACATCCAACTCAATTGAACAACAGAGTGAACGCGATTGACAAAAATGGACAGCCACCCGTTGGCTGGAACACAGGAAGACTAACAAACAGCTAGGAAGCCTGGCCCCTTTTATGACGGGTAGGTCCAGCCTAATTAGTCGACCGGTGAACTGAGTCAGCCAATAGATGAAACCTAAGAATCAAGAAGAAGAAAACAACACAACAAAGAAGAAAAAGAACAAAAAAATAAAAGGGGAATACATGGAATAACATGGTAAGTTCCATGTCTTTCCAACAGGGTAAGTGGCTACAACAAATTGCTCTGAAATGATTGTTTATACAGTAGGTCATACATGCATACATTATATATCAGGTAATATATCAATAAACATGGTGACTGTTTTATTTAATTCAAATATTTTTTTTAAAATTGTGGTAAATTTGTGGAAAATTGGTTTTTAAATTAAAATCACACACAATATGACAACAGTAACAACACAGGCAACAGATAATAAAAGACAAAAATTCATTACACCACTTCAGAAAAAAGCAAAGCAACTCCATACTTATACAGCTTATACAGTTAAACCAAATTCTTTTGAAAAGCTTGTTTAAGAACAAATTTAAGATTTTGTTCAATTTGTACATGTTTTTCACCCATTGACGAAGCTAAACTACTATGGCCAAACCATCACGTCAATAAACACACCGTAATAAACACTGAAAGTTTCCTTGATTCTGATTGGTTGAGCCACGTTTGAAGCCGTTGTAATTTACACTACAAACCTACACCTTTGTTTACTTTGTGTTGCTTGGCAACCACTTTGTTCCAACTGTAGGTTCCAACCACAACTGTTTCTGAAGAACTACATTGTTTGGTGGAAGAATACTGTTTTTATTAATATCATTACTGTCATGAATCCGGTCCGTGCCCTTCTGTTCACTCACCACCAGAGGTCACCCGCTCACCACATTGACTCTCACACCACACAGACTATTACATGTCACTCCGGACTACAGTTCCCATCATCCATTGCACTGATTGCACATACACAGCTGAATGCACTGATTACACATACACAGCTGAATCCCATCAGACACTCTTTATAAGCCTTGGACTTTCTCGCCCTCACTGCTGAGTATTGTCTAGCGTTTAGCAGTCTCCTAGTGTATTATACAGCTACTTACCAAGCCTTTCTGTGTTTGTTTTTGTGTTCAGTCTCCTGTATTGTTCTGCGTTTATCACTCTCTGAGTGTTAGCTGCTTTACGGAGCCATTCCTAGTTTCTGTTTCTTATTCTAGTTTAAGTCTAGTCTTTTCATGTTGCCTTGTTGTCTGGTTCCTGATCTTCTGCCTTGTATCTTGGATTAACCATTTGCCTTCCTTTTGGACTCTGTTTGCCCCTGCCTGGACCATTGCTCGTGTACCTGGATTACCCCTCTTGTCAAGCCCTCTTGTCACGCCCGTTTACTTGAGTACTCATCTGTCTTGCCCTCAATATAACTGTTTGCCATTTGTTTGACCCTGCCTGTGTTTTTGACCATGTCTATTAATAAAAGCTTGCACATGGATCCGCAAGCCTCACGTCTCGTTGGCTCCGTTACAATTACACTTATTTGCTCTGTTTTATTTTGTGAAACCTTACTAAGTACATGGAATAACCATTTTATAAAAGCAATAAGCCCCATGAAGCCTTGGTTTACAGTGAATTTATAACAGCTAAGGGGGTTTTAGGCACTCCTTTAGCTGTTATAAATTCACTGTAAACCATGGCTTCATGGGGCTTATTGCTTTATTATAGCGAACTGACAGGATTTTACCGTCTTTGATTTTTCCATTTTGATCCACGTCCTCAAGCACCATTTTGACTAGTTCACAGTTCTCGGTTTCAATCGCAGCTCAATGTTGCGAGAACATACTCGGACAAAACTCTCCAGTTTTAAAAGAACACATTCCAGTCAGTTTCAAAAATCTCTCTTCGCTTAGATTAGTTTTCTTGTATTTTCGACACATATTCCTGTCATGAGTGCTGCAAACACGGACTCATCTCAAGCACCGTTCCAGCTGTTTCCAGATCAGCACATTCACTGGTCCAGTTTTAAAAAAACACACTCCAGACAGTTTCAAAGTTGTCTCTCGTCTGCGCTTCAATATTTTTTTTTCCTATTTTCCACACGTTTCCATCTTAAGCACCGCAGACACGGATTTCATCGCACACAGAACCGTTTGCGATTGAACCTCCACATTCCTAACCAGGGTTGCCAGGTTTTCACAACAAAACCCACTCAATTGCTACTCAAAACCATAGATATATATATACGTAGATGCCTCATTAGCGACTGTTTCTATGGGCCGCTGTACGTAAGCCGTCCGCCATATTGTAGAGGTTTTGACTTGATGACATTCACCATAGTAATCACTGAATATTCGAAAGATGCCACAATCCTGCACAGCCGATGGTCTGCGAACCCAACTGCTCTGTGCGAACCTACAGTATGGTGAATGACGTCAAGTGGACCATTCCAAGATGGCGGACGCGTCTACGTACTTGGAGCGGTCGAATGGGGCGTCTATGCTCAAAACTAGCATAATCACGTTTCGAGGGGTGTTCCCTGGGAAAACCGCGGACTTGGCAACAATGTTCCTAACCCAGGACAGTTGGGTTACTTATTACTGATATCAACCCAAATTGGGTCAAATCAAGCGAGCTTCCTAACCCGTCTCAACCGATCGGTTGGATTGAAACAATAACCCAGCATGTTTAAAAGTAGGCCTACACAGTGTATGTTTTGCTAAATCGCTTGCAAATATAAGATTGTTGTATAGCCTACATACGTAATATTAGAATAGGTACCCCTTAGTTTCAAAATACTTACAGTAGAAATAATTTGTAATTTTACAGATTATTACCCCTTTATTCCCCAAACTTCACATATTATTCCCTCATACCTACACAGAGGTACTGAATAGTTACACTATAATTACAAAAAAGTTACACTTTAAATTCAGTTTACTTACGCAGTAAGTTGCAGGTTGTAATCTAAAGCGTTACCAAATTTCCTAATAAATTTTTCAGAATTTTAAAGCTAAGACTTTATTTCATATCAAAAGTAAGGATGTACAAAGCTTAATGCAATTTATTGAATGGGAGACTCCATTATGTTTTGTTCACGCATAAACTGAAAGAAGCTAGATCGATTCTTGGGATTTAAAGAATCAAAATCGGTTAATCAAAATGAGAATCAATTAAAATTGAGAATTTATTTCTGATGAAATAAATATTTTCAACCCAGCCCTGTTATGCACTCAACTTATGCCTAACAGAACTGTCATTGTATTACCCCATTATGTTCTATTATCTGTGAACTTTTGTAAATTCTATATACCTGAGCTACATGTAAATTTGGAAGTCATGGCACATCAGTGGCACTTATCTCTCCTTCACTTGGAGAGAGATAGAGTGAAGACGAGAATGTGTTAGAGTGACCTCTTTGATAAATATCCTCCATTTTTACTCTGTATGAGTGAGACCTGATGGGGAAGGCACTTCATCATTGAGAAAGGCTCTCACCAATTCTGCCTTCAGCATTTCTCAACTTAATACGTTGTGGGAATGGCGCTAATAATGTTTTGAGGTATGTTTGTTTTGGGAAAATGGTTTCATATATCAGTTTGATGTGGGATTTCAGTGCTGACATCTGGTTTAAGGAAGTTTTATTATGAACATTATCCACAGACTAGGTAGTGTTTGAAAAAAAAAAAAAAAAAAGGCCGCTCTTAAGGCTTCTTGTGTTAATTGGCTATTATTGTTCATAATCACACAATTCACTCAATTCTGTTAAGTACTTTATGCTGATTTTCTATTAGAAAATAATACTCTCATAGTCCTCTCAGCCATGCAGTGACAGCAGCTAATAGATTACCTTTGTTTGAAGTTGGTAGGATGCTGTGCAATATAAAAAACAGTTATACATAAGGTTTACTGACAGTCTGAGAGAGTAAATAATATTACAAATGAGCGAACAAAATAAGTGAAAGTCTATAAAATGTAAAAATATCCAACAATGTTACTCATCAGGTCAAACTACTCTAATAGTAGCCTTCACATGATGTGTCAATGTAGTTTAAGTGCATGCTAGGGTTCATACATGTGCAGAAACCACCAGGAGCACTTCTTGTCAGGAGTTTTGTTGCTCATTACCCCCAGGCCTGCAACACTGCATGTTTCTCCAGAACCAAGTTCCCAGGTTGCACCAGCGTTATCTCTTTATTGCCTCTCTCTCTCTTTGCTAAAATGTCCCATCGGCGTTGATTAAGGTACGCAAAGAACCTGCTTATGTGTTTAAATTATCTGCACCTTGTGCTTGGGGACAAACATTCACAGTGGAGCCAAGGGAATGCATTATTCCTGAGTTAGAAATTCTTTGAGGATCTCAGCTTTGCATCTTATTTGGTTGCTAAGCCTGAAGACAAGCCCCAGGGTTTTGGGTTCATAATTGGGCTGATTAATGCCTGATGTCTGATGGTGATAAAGTTTAGGGTGAAAGGGAAAAAAAAACTCTCCATGTGTTGCTCAGCAGTTTATACTCAAGAGCTGCAAACAGATTAGGTGATCGCTCATGTGTCAGGCACAAGAGTAAAGAATAATTGTCTCCCTAAGTAGGCTTGTGATTCAATAAGACATTCTGACATAAATGTTCTGTATTTGCAAGTTATCCTATGAATTGTGACCTGAGGGCACCATTGAGTGCTGTACACTATGGAGTTCACCTACGACTGATTAGACAGTGACAAACTGATGTCAAATAGCACCTTTATCATATGCTTATTGTGAACCGAGTCAATCTTCAGCCAGCTGCTATGCTATAAGAAAATTTTGCTGATTTTTTATGATTATAGCTTGCCATATAGTGTGATAAGGCCTTGGTTGAAGAAGTGAAAGGTACCACAAAACAAAAGGAGGCCATTGTGCTAGTGTTTTGCTTACAGAAAATAATGTTGAGTCATGAACTGCCCATTCTTCAAAGCTAACACAAAATGATTCTCTTTTGATGTTGTAACAAACCTCAGAAGGCAAGATGAAACTTTAAATCCAAGTTCAATTTTATTTACACAGGCATGAACACAAACTGCACTATAAGGCCTCAAAAACTCTAACAAAGTACAAATAACATTTAACACCTAATAACAGATAGCAAGCAGATAGCAAACATGAGGGTTTAAATACGCAGGAGAACCAAAACTAATTCACCTTGAACCAATCACAAGACACTGTTGGAAACACCAGAGGTGCTTCTTAATTGGAAGGCTGCATCCTGTGGTCTTTTATGTGGTCTTTTATGGCAGCCCAGATTTTAATCTCGTCCCCAAGCACCATTGAAGGCCGTCACAGTTTGAAGGATCCTTGGAAGGAAGCCTTTGTCTCACATCCTTCATTTAGCATGTTTTGAAGGATGCATCAAGTGTATAGCCTACTTCACATCCTCCAATCACCCACAATCCTTTCCGTACATTCCAATTCATGAAAAGAATTCTCTTGGAAGAATAAGTGGGAAATTATTAATCATTCGTCCAATTTCAATATGCACTGTGAAGCAAGACCAAAAAAAAAATTATTTTGGCGATAAAAGTATTGTTTTCATTTGTTTTGTTATAAATTAATCACATAATGCTGAACTATCCGTAATATAAACCAATAGGAAAACACAGATGGTTACTAGACTTACTGGACCATCTCACTGTAGCATTCTGAGAAGGATTCAAAACCTGAAGCCTCAGAAGGACTGGTATAAGAAGGACGCCAGGACAGGGAAATGTAAACTTACTCAAAACAAGACTATTACAAAAATAATAAATAAATAAATAAATACATACATACATACATACATACATACATACATAAATACGTAAAGTCAAAATAAAACATTGCTAAAAACCTCCACAAAATGACATGAAAACGTATGCTCCACACTGCTGTGCAGTTGATGGCAGTAATACACCAAAAGTTGGTTTGCCATCCATCAGTAAATTTAAAAAGTAGCAGAAGAACATGAAAACATAACAACAGCTTGCATAACTTTTACAGTTGCAGAGTGTTGAAATCATTTTATCATTGGTTGTTCCACTGGTTGTCATGGCAGATGGCAGTCTTTGTGGTGCTCTTGAAATAATGCATGCATATTGTGTAAAGTTTGTTATACACGCTTGTTATACACTTTAAAGGGAAATACATTGGCTTGTGATATATTAGTATGAGCATGCATATAGTTGTTTCTATTATACTGTATGCATTGATTTACCATAACACATTTTGTATTCTGTCTCTGGCCTTTAAGAATATGCATTGGTTTGCTGAACTATGAATTGGTTTGCTATGATCTGCTTTGAACTGCTGCCACATGCATTGGATAGTTTGCATACAATGGGTTGTTTTTCTATTTGCTGGTTTATATGATTATTTTGGTTTTCAAAAAATGCTGCAGTATTGAAGTGATGGCATACGCACTGGATTACCATTATCAGTGAATTTGTGTCACTGGCTTGTTGTCATTTATGTATGTATGTTTATTATTATTATTATTATTATTATTATTATAGGTATTGGTTTTGAAATGCATGTTTTGGTTGCTGCTTTAAGGAGAGAACAATGTACTGACACTCACAGCTTGAATTTCCAGTACACTAGTTATTGGCTATTTTTCATTTGTTTTATTGGTGGGTCTGCTCTGCATACATTATTTGTCTGCAGATGTTGATAGTGCTGACGTATGTGTACTTCTGGGTGTTTTCTAAGGGCATGTTGTTTAATTTGAAGATTCTGACTATTTGATGAATATTTCAGATAATTCATTAATTAGAAAAAGAAAGAAAGAAAGAAAGAAAGAAAGAAAGAAAGAAAGAAAGAAAGGAGGATAGTGACAAAAACTTAGTAAGCACAGAGTGTAAGTCACTTAACTTTACTCATTCAGCATTCAACTACTTTATTAGAAAAAAAGACAAAAAAATGAATTATTAATTATATGAATTTTAATTTAGTTGTGGCATTCAGTTATCATTCCTATACAGAATTACTTTAGCATGGTTTTGTTAATGTTATTACTTGAAGCAAAAGTGCTTAATGTATGAGTAGTGATTTGCAAAAATGAAACAAACATATAAAGACACATATTGCAATTTTTTGTCTTCTCCCAGTGAGCTTCACAGAAGGGGAAAAAATGTATGCATAAATGATCAAAATATTTTACTAAGAGAGGGTCTCTGTATCTTTGACAATGAGAACAGCAGCACATAACATAAAAGATGTCAGACAATTACATTCGTTTTACTGAAGTGGTGCACAATATATAATTAGCACATGTCAAACGAAACGAGTACTTAAATCTTAGTGTATCAAAATGATACAGCACTCCACGGAACACACTGTTAAGCCCCTTCATCAAACAAGCACTTCTTTAATTAAACCGCCACAGATTGCCATCAACTGACTAATGGACATCTGATTACGCCAAAAAAACAAAAACAAAAAAAACAAAACAAGGAATAACAGATTTTTTTTTCTTTTTTTTCCCCTTTTTTTTCCCTTTTTTTTCAAACAGAATGCAATTATTGTGTGCTTATCTCAAGCAATTCTCGACGTGGTTTCCATAATGATACTGTTCTTGATAAATCTGCACAATATTATTGTGCATAAAAATCTGCTGAAAGTGATTAAAATATTTTTTAAACATTTTTGAGCAACCTGTTCTTATTTCATACACGCATACATTTGCATATGAATAAATTTATATAAGCATTGATATTTTTGTACAGTTTGTTTTTAGTGTCTCTTATTAAATATGCAATAAAGTTTATGTTTGATTAATAATTATTATTAAAAAGTTGTTACAGGTAGCAAGTGGGCCAGAATAGAATGTTTTTAGAAGGTGCCTCTGCCCAGAAGTGGATGAAATGTGATTAAAGCCTAGACATGCTTATACAGAGTGAGTAAAACTTTAGTACTTCACAAATTTAGTACTGCATTTATGCTTATTACGATTACGAACATATTCCTATTAACATAAACACAGTATTCTTTTGGCATGAGTCACAACTTTATCACAGTACTTTATAAGGGCACATGGCCATTGTAAACGTGGCCATTGTAGCAATTAAAGAGAAAGATACGTTTTATTCAACAGCCTTTTCTGACATTATATGAATGATACAGACAACTTCAGAAAAGTGTGTCAGTTCGTCTCTTTTAATATGGCATGGTCTCATCACCGAAGCCACTTAAATACGTACCATGAAACGATTGCCAAGGACACTGGTGAATGAGTTTGGGCTCCTCACATTCTGGCTCTGAGGGAGTCCTTGAAGCCTATTCTGTTCTTAAAAAAAAAGAAAAAAACTATAAATATAAACTCTCCCCTTTGTTCCCTCATGCTGCAATTATTGACATGATTTTCACCCTTTATCTTTGCATGACACTGGGGGAAATGTGAGCAAATGCTTAAGAGCGGTGGCCTGGAGAGAAGGGAGACGCGGCTCCTGCTTTCCGGACACACTTGGTATGCAAGGCACTCGACCAGGCAGCCAACGGGTCTCTGCTGCAAATTTACTCACATTTGTCCAAATTTGCTGGCACGAGACAGGAATGGAAAGACAATCTTAGGCAATGCTATAAAACTGATAAATCATAAACAAACTTAAGTGAAAATGTTAATTTGGTGTAGTGGTGAGAAGCACAAGAAGAATGATTTGCAGATGCGTGAACATAGTTTGAAATGATACATGACACTCTCATCGATGGTAAAATCATGGCCATTATGCATAGCCATCTGCAAATGTTCGCTTGATTACAAGTGATTGTTAAACTGATGATAATGATATCATTATTTTCAAGAGGGCGATATAATAGTGGAGTAATATTGTGTTAATTGAGTAGATAAAGAACGCATATAGAGAACTCACTCATCTGGACAGGTAGAAAGGACGTACGATGTCACCACTCGCTTGGGCAAAATAATGCAACATAGGCCCAAATGTGACCCTGGACCACAAAACCAGTCATAAGTGTCAATTTTTCGAAATTGAGATTTATACATCATCTGAACGCTGAATAAATCAGCTTTCCATTGATGTATGGTTTGTTAGGATAGGACAATATTTGGCCGAGATACAACTATTTGAAAATCTGGAATCTGAGGGTGCAAAAAAATCAAAATACTGAGAAAATCGCCTTTAAAGTTGTCCAAATTAACTTCTTAGCAATGCATATTACTAATCAAAAATTAAGTTTAAATATATTTACGGTAAGAAATTTACAAAATATTTTCATGGAACATGATCTTTACTTAATATCCTAATGATTTTTGGCATAAAAGAAAAATCGATAATTTTGACTCATACTATATATTTTTGGCTATTGCTACAAATGTACCCCAGCCATTTAAGACTGGTTTTGTGGTCCAGGGTCACAAATATCGTTCGACTGAAACAGAAGCCAAAACACTCCAAAAATATATCTGCAGATTCTACCGAAATATAGTGCTGAAATAATACATCCACCAATTTCCTGTGATCTATGACATAGCATACTTGCTAGGGGTGGTTAATTTACAGAGATGACAGAGATCTACTGGCTGCCCATGATGAAGCTGTCAGTAGTTTCTTTTTTCTTTGCTTTTTTTCCCCGCAAGTTCCAATTTTCAGCCTGTCCCCTCTATTCTGTCAGATTGCTGCAACGTGTGAGACTAATGGACACTCTGAGAGGTTAAAAACTTCCAAAAATAAGCATAACCTTTATTCTAGTCTCTGTGACGGATTACACAATGAATGCAGGTTCCAGCACAAAGCTGATAATGCTGAAATATCTATGCTAGGCGTTTCTGGCATTCCGTAAGATATCATCAAGCAGAGGTGCCATGCCTGTTCAAACCCAGACAAAGGAGCGCTTTTAAGTTTCACAATTGGTGTGTACAAAATTATTAGTACCCTAAAGTCATAGCCTTTGGTGACGTTTGCCATTTTGAAGGCAAAATATCTCCAATATGAGATTTGTGCATAACAGGTTTTGAGTACCAGTGGTTGGGGAACCCATCCAAAATTTTGCAAAATATTACTTTGTCAACACAATACAACTGAAGAATTTTAGCATTTAATGATATATAGATATTATATCTATTTAAATGTCAGCCTTTTGTGAAAATGACTTTTGCTGCCAAAAGCTTTTAGGGAAAGTATTTCTCTCAAGTACTACAGAGGACAGGCTAACAAAATGCATATCTAAAAAGACAGATAAAGAGCAGTTTAGCCTTGTTATATCCATAGCTGATGGTTTAATTAAATTCAATTTTCACTGTAAGCTACATAATACTTGGGCAACTAAATCGATGCCAGACTTTGAAATTGTGACAGTAAAGGTGGTAAATGTGAATGATCTGCAGTAATTATTATATTGAAAACCTAAAGTTTTACTATAAATAATAAGAATACTGTATATCGCCTGCTGTCCATTATCCTTTAAAACCTTGCAACAAAAACACTTTTGGGCTGCAACCCTCTAGTGATCTACTGAACTAGGAACATACCCTTGCACAAATGACTAAAACATTATTCATTTATTTAGTTACTTATCAAGCAGCTGGCTTGCTATAAGTCCATGAGTGCAAACCAAACAAACACCATGGTTTTCAAATATTTGTCCATGCAAAGTCCTGGCTTTTGCCTTAGCATGCGAGCTAACAATGATGCTGGATTGTTTGTATAAAAAAATGAATTTCCATGCCCATAATATTGTGAAGGATGGATCAAAAGATATGCCATGCAATCAAGAATAGTGTGTGAAGAAATGTTTTCTACTATTGTAGAAAATAAAGTTTAGATTAGATTATACAGTGGCCTATTTTGGAATAATTTTGCATTTTGCTTAAACGTTTGGTGCAAATTCACAACTGATGCAGCCACACTATCAGTACTGAGCAGAGGAAGAAAAAAAAGATGGTGAAAGTCTGGATTGATTACAATTGTTAATCAAGATCCAGTTGAATGCACTCCAAGAAAGTGCACTTAGTGAGAAAGAGGTATGCTCCATCAACTGCTAGAATTTGTTCCCTCCATGAGGATTAGTTTGTAAAGTTTAAATAAGTTCCCCTTAACTATTTAATGTTTTTGTAATAAGGGTGAGCATAATGGAGCAGGCACACATCATAAAGCAGTATAGGGCCTGCAAGCTTCTCTGAGCATTCAACCCATTCTACTGCATTAAGTGAATATTAGCTTCACACCACATTATCCAGTGAGACGCATCAACCGTTTTTGTACGCTTACAGTGTATTGCAAAATGCATTATTGCAGCTAGAATGGGTTTATGAAGAACATCATGCCTCTAAACACATAAAGCTGCCATGACAAAATATTTTTCATTCATTTTGCTGAATGTAATTTATTTTAGAGAGGACAAGGTCTGTTCCTGCTTCTTGCCAATTATACAGTTTATCTTAGCGAAGTTGACAAGGTGAGTGGCATTTCTTGTGCCACAGTCTCTGTTTCCAATTACAGTTTTGCAAGCTGCTTTATTTTATTTTTTAAACTTCAAATACATGATAACTGGGGTGTTTTTAAAAGAATAATTCACCCAGAAATGAAAATTCTGTCTTTATTTACTCACCAGTAGTGCTTGTCCATGTACCACACACACACAGACACACAAACTGCAAAGTCAAAGTCAAAGCCATAATTTTTCATACAAGT
This sequence comes from Tor tambroides, assembly GCA_021397915.2. Lineage (NCBI taxonomy): Eukaryota > Metazoa > Chordata > Actinopteri > Cypriniformes > Cyprinidae > Tor > Tor tambroides. The sequence goes on along the minus strand of JAFVLL020038231.1, from coordinate 20,559 downwards.
TAGTAGATAGTGAACGGTACCTGTCAAATGATTAAACTGGTCCAATATGACAATAGATGTGCAATATTCCAGTTCTTCTGAAGTCCTATGACCAAAACAGACAGAAAAATGAAGTTGTAATTCGTTGAAAAGCTTCAATTTGTCTTAGCTCTGAAATGTCATTCATGCTTGCCTATATTCAGACATCACTAGTTTTTTGAGCGCTGTGGTGGAGGGCAAGATTTTTAGCAGTTTTAGTATTTTTGCTCACCCAAACCTATCATATGGCTTCAGCAGACGCAATATGAACTATGAGCAATATGGACTATTTTTATAGACCTTTTTTTTTTGGAGCTTGATAGCCACTGATCTGCTTTTGTGTGTGTGTGGAAAATAATCTCCATTTATATTTTACTGTAGAACCTTGGAGCAAAAGTCACACACACCCAAGTCTTAACAGGACAGCACATTCCCGAGCAGAGACTAACTGAGCTCTCCCTTCCACGCTGTGGTCACTAAAAAAATTAACAAATGACCAGCACCGCGGCCGATTTCCTGCCCTAAATCTCCTTATCTCAGGAGACCCCTAAAAAACCAGGAGAAATTTGAGAAGAACATCTGGATGTCTTTAAAAGAACAGAATCTTCGATGCTGTTCCTGACCAGTTTACCATAAATAAAGTTGAATAATCAATAGTACAAAGAACGTGCATCTTGACAGGATCCAAGAACAGACCCTCCCTGATATCTCCTGATCTTTTAACGCAGTAATTCAACGATTTTATCAACAAGGAAAGACTTTTACGAGCGCTGAAGTTTTGCAGATGCACACCCTAAAGTGATATTCTCATGACCTCATAACCTCGCTCTTCTTCTCCTCACATTCCAAAGGAAACATTTTATGTTCTCCGTTAACAGAACAAAGACTCAGAACTTTTCTTAAGTGTTTATAAAGGACAATTAATAATCGTTGCTGCTATTAAAGCAATATACTCATAGGCGTAATTTACGGGTGGGACATGTCCCCACCACTTTTTACCAGGCTCGATATTGTCCCCACCACTTTTAAAAAGTAACTGAAAAATAGATTGCGTAAGGTATGTATTAAAGGAAAAGCACCATCTACAAATCGTCACTCTTCATAATCTAATTCATTCATTTAACACATTTTTCCGCCGGTCAGAAGCTTTTCAGCGTCCTCAAAGATGAATATTAAGTCTCGTTGTGAAACTATCGCGAGATACGCGATATGCGTCATGGGATATGTAGTTTCCTTTCCCTATAATTAGTCTACAGATTCCTGTACCTTTCTTTTTACGATGTTCGTATTGTTTGGATACTGTTTCAAGGTTGAAATATTTTATTTGAGATTTTTGAGAAGATTAATTGGACAATATCTCTGGTCCACAAGTCAAATCATCACTCACTGTAGTCATCAAGTGATCAAGTGATGACTAGAAGGTGGACGACGGTTCTTCTTCAACCACGCAGCGAGGTGAGTTCACTTGAGGCATTGTTAAAAGTATACAAGTCTTTAGTTCATAGTCCTTTAATTCAGTTTTGTATTAAATCACAGCGCGCTCCAGTGGCCGCCAAAAAACATGATTAGCGACAGTATGTCTATATTCACGTAAGTTAAATATAATATGTTTTCGTGTTAAGCAAAGTAACTTACTGTGCGTGGCTGCTTCACTAAAAAGCTTCTTATATCACTTCCACACTTTCTTTTGGACATTTTGTTGATGTTTTAACATTTATGCTATAGGTAGCAACATTTACCGTTAACTAGCCTTTACATGTGGGGTGGGGGAGGAAAAATAGAGCTTTTATAAAAACGTAATAAAAAAAAGATTCGTCAAAACAATTTCATTTATTTAATTATTTAATTAATAAAGGTAGTTTAACCATTTTAAACACAAATTAACCCTCATTCATGTTTTACACAAGGTTTTGCGTAGTTCAGGATTGGTTAAATTATTTGATTGGATGAGGAAACATTTTGTGGGCTTGTCTTGACTCTTGACGTAATGTTGATTCTTCCATGTTCAGCGCGTGCATCGATCACACCTGCTTTTAGCAAGTTGTCCGGCTGGTATTAAGAGAAAATATGCAAGTAATTCAAAGTAGAATGAATCGTAATACACACACACACAATTGTGCAATTAATGAATACGCTGCAGCTGAGCTGACCATGAAATGGTAAGTTCACCATATTTATCTTGCGTATTTTGATTGATATTAGCTACCCTGGATGTGTTGTGATAAGCAAAACGTTTTGCTTATTCGGATGTTTATAGACATATTTGTGAATGTGATGCATGTGTACATCAAAGTGAAAATTAAGTGCATTTCCAACTCTGAACTCAGTCCCCAAGTAAATTCGGTTATTAAATAAACAAATAGCAAAACGAGTTGTGCGGTGTCCCCACCACTTTTCAAAGCAAAGTTATGCCACTGCCTGAGTGAGAAGCAGCAGTCCGCCATTACCGGAGATGTAAAGAGGCATTACAAGTGTTGTGTTTTGGGATGCACCAACAAACATAGAAGTCTCCATAAACTCCCTCCATCTTAGTTGCTGAGGACACTGTGGTTAAGTTTCATTTTCAAGTGAAATGTCCCAGAAAAAAATTCTGTAAAGTCCTATATGATTGTGCCAATCATTTTACACCTCATAAACGAGGGTCAGTTCCTCGCTGGATTTTCGCAAAGTGTGATTCAGAAAGAGGGATCAATACCCAACTCTTCGTGCGCAAACGTCTGCTCCAGATAAAGTAAGCGCATCATATTTTGTTTTGAAATTCCTTTTCTGAAAGAGCTTCTTGGCACTCTGTGAGGCTAATGTTGCTAAAGCTACCTTCACGTGCTACTAGAACGATCGTAAATAGGAATGTGGTAGTTAAAATGAAAGCAATATGAGTCGATCGCTTGAGAGTTTCTGACAGTTTCAGTGCGTGAGATTGTTTGTTGTGTGCCAGAGCATTAGCCTTTGAAACTCCGACCTCTTCTGAAATGCGTTTGGTTAGGACAAGGTTTAAGAGTGGAGGCATCTTATCGTGTTACAAAGCTCATCGAAAAAGGCTGTAAAACCTCACACAATTGCTGAAAATTAGATTTTACCTGTCCAACACAAATAGCAGGTGTATTTAAACAAATGTGTTTGGTCATGTGGGCCGCGAGTTAAAAAAGGTTTGTAAGCACTGGATTACACATTTTAAATATTGCTATTATTTTAAGGTTTTCATTACAACAGCATCAACAACAACTGTTTTTCTCGTTGCATTTACACTGATTTGAGCTGCAGGTCTTGTCATTATTCGAGCGATTCGAATCACTGAATCATTTTGTGAAGGAACTGATTCAACTGCCTTTGGAGTTTCAAAAAGATCCTTTTCATCACAAGTTGCCAGTGACTGAATTATGTCTTTATGATTATCTGAATCACTACTCAGGGAGCGGAAACAGACACTGTGTGGAAGTGCTTTACTCACACAAAATAACACTCGTTATTAGATAAAATATTACTGATGTGACGTTCGACACAGAGGCTTTGAAGCTTGTATAAAAAAAAAAAAAAAAATCTCACAGTGAAGCAATGTACCGGAGCTTGATTCGTTTCGCCAAAACCACATGATCTGTGACGTCCGAAGCTTTGTTTTCGCACACAACCATGTGACTGCGCAAGTGGTTTGCATCATTTGAATCAGATTATGAAGCAGTGTCACTCACTTCTTTGATAAGAATAAATCATATTAATATTTGTACATGTAGTTTTGTGCATGTTCATTTTGTATTAATCCCCACTTTACAATCACTTCAGCTGTGTGTAAATGTGTGTGAAAATATTAAGATGTAACCCCCTTTGCAATCATTAACATTTTCATAACTAAATTACCCTACACATTTATTCATATATTGTGTACAACAATGACAGACATGTAAAAGACTCATTTATATAGAGTTAATACTTTCTTTGCTTCATACTGGTTTTCATAGCACAAACTGATTTATTATCTGAAACTTTAAAAATGTCTGGGTCGTCTGGGACCTTTTCCACCTTTTGACCACAAGATGTCGTTACCGCGCGCCGTCTTGAACAGCTTCGAGTAATGAACCGTTTTACGATACAGTTGAGGGAAAGCCTCGGTGCTTCGCAAAGCTTCATTTTTCCATTACTATAAATATATTAATGTTACACTCAATAATTATTAAGTTTGCATCGCTTGTAAACCATATAAAATAGACTGAACGCGGCGTATGAATTCAAACACTTTAAATGATTAAGACCACAGACCTTTCTTCAGCTGAAACACGGACGCAGGAGCGCGGCGCAGCCTCATGACGTCACACCACCATATCAAAATAAAAGTCTCGTTCACGCGCCGCTGCAGCTACAATCCCAAAAGTGCATATAACGGAAACACATACGAATAATAAAACATACGTCAGTGGTATTCAGATTTTTATTCTTGGTGTAATATATTGAAATATGTAAAGAAATAAAAAATATATAGTTTTACAAATATTTACAACTTGAAATTATAATAAATAGATATTATATTTCCTTATTTATGTATTATTCTATTTTTTATTAATTCTTCTCACAAACTTTCATGCAAATCTTCATCCTATTTGATCTTCCTTACATTTATGCTTTACTGATACAAGTATAGATACATATTAATGATTCTGTAATGATTTTAAGTTTGAGTTGAGACTATTTACTTTACTTTAGCCTGCTAGAACCAAATGTGTCTCATGGCCAGTTGAGTTTGTTGACTGAAACTAGTATTAACATGTTGCCAAAAGGTAACCTGAGACAAACTGAGGGAATGATGGAAAGTGCGAAGCATGATAAACTCACTTCCGAAGAGGATTCGAGCATGGATTGTTTACCACTTCCAGAAAACCCCAGCTGAATATCATGCAGTGTGTTTAGGGCTTAAAATATCACACGGGAATACGTTTGTGTGTGGCAGGGATGGATTACAGACTGGGCCAATGGGGCCAGTGCCCAGGGGCCCTGAGCTTCAAGGTTGAACCATCCAGTTTGGTACAGAAACCCAACAACAATGAAAACAAATGTTTATTTATGTTTAATATATGGGTCCCATATAACTTATACAAGGCCTCTTAGACAAGGATCTTCATCTATGAGGGCACTACAGGGCCCTGTGAATATATGAATCCCTGCAAACCTCTTATAGAACCATGTTTCATCCTGTTTCAAATCATATTTATTTGAACCAATATTGAGTTTTGTGTGAAAGGTATCAAAAAAGTACTCTTTAGCATGCGAAAGAGATTTATTGCCAAGTATTTTTGAACACACAGGGGATTTGTTTTGGTGAGAGAAGAAGATTTCAGTGCACAGATAGGCTATAGACAAATTTGCATGTGTACATAAAATTATGATTATAACGCTCCATCTTCTCTAGGTTGAAGTTAAAAATCATGCATGCCAGAAAGAAAGAAATTGGCATATAGAGCAATAGAGTTTGTTTTAGCATGGTTAAGATTTAAAATTTGAACTGTCAAAACGTATACAGTTTAATACAGTTGGTTGAATGTCTGTAAAAGATCCTCCTTCAAAGATAAAAGCATAGCCATTTAAGTAGTGTATATATTTTAAATTACAGATATTCTTTTTTAATGGTCCAATCAGATTTTAGTAGCTAAGGCAATTGAATTATTGCTGGTCCAATCAGATTTTTTTTAAATTAAATTTTATTTGTATTTTTTATGAGAATGCAAAAGAGAACAACAGTAAAAATAGTGCATAAATGCATATTTTCAAACAGACTTAAGTTGTCTCAAGGCGTATAGACCTACGCTGCGCACAATGGTCCAATCAGAACACTTATTACCGCGAGAGTAGTGACGTTGAAATGTTAGTCACATTGGTGTGCTAATTAATATGTTATAACTATGGATTTAAAGAAAACAAGTTGGTGCTTTTTTTAGCATAGAGCCTTGCAATAACGAAGGGGCTGTTACCGTTTCCGATTCTGGTGAAGAAAAGGAGGAGGCTATCAGCAATTTTTGTGAATCTGATGATAATTTCACGAAGATCCAACACCCACTGTCATCGCTATCAGTCCCAGAGAAGGTATCTCAACTCTCCCGCAAACCAGCAGACACAGACCACCCACAGCAACAACACCAAACGGGCGCTTCAGAGCAAGGTTAATATAGTTTTGTTTTTTTGAATGTAATTTAGTTTTTATTTTAAGGTTGTCAATGTTCAATATTTGATTTTAAATCAATGTTTGAAGTGTCATTTAACCCTAAAACAGGCAACGTGTACCACCAGATACATACTCTTTAGTCTCTTGTAGGAGGCACGAGGAAGAATTTTTCATCCAATTCTGTTATCATTATCATAGTTGAGGTTGTTTGGAGTATGGGGGTCACATCACTTGGTTCAAATTTTCTGTGCTCATTTTGTCAGTTTGACCTAAAGCCAACATGTCCGCCCATGTGGCTGGACACTCAGAAAATGTAGAAAGTAGGCATATATTAATCTTACTTTTTTCAGCAAAAAAAAAAAAAAAAAAAAATGCAATACAACTATTAGTATTAATTGTGAACATTGTCTTGAGATGCTGAAAAAGGTTATGTTTTCAGGTTATCTCCTGAGATATGTTGCCTGTTTAGGGTATAAAAAAGGATTATCCCCAGTATTGACAATGAATGGTGTCACAAGGTAAATTGTGAATTCTGGGGGGTTTTGGCGTTCCCCAGTGATGGTTGTGGGGGTGGGAGGGGTGTAGAAAATACACAGAAATCACATAAAATACAAGGGGGAGCCCCTTGATAAAAAAAAAATCTCTCAGAGAAGTGGGGTGGGGGGTGGATGATGGGGGTTATAAATCACATCAAGGAGAGCAGATCCCCCTCAGTGGAAATCACATTCCAGGGCCAGGGGCCCTTAGTGAAGAGCCTTATAGGCCTTCCTGGCCTCTAGGCCCCCTGTAAAAAAAAGTTAAAAAATTGTGCAAATGTGAATATTTGCATGTAAAACGGATAATATTACATTTAGTTGACTACATCTTTGCATTTTTAACTAGATTTTTCTCTTGCAGGGTTTCACACAGATCATTTTGTCCAACCCTGCTCCTCTAGGGCCACCATCCTGCAGCGTTTAGCTCCAACCCTGATCAAACATCTGAAAAATCTGACAAAAGTCTTCAGGATTACATAAAAAAAATTATTTTGTTACATAAATTACATCATATGATTGTTAAACCGTGCAGGACAGTGGACCTCAAGGTGAAGACCTTGTTGAAGGTCAGTGGACCGAAACGTCGCTGTTTTTTGTAATAAATTTCTATATTTAGCATGGATTTATAGTGTGCAGGATCTTCTTTATTTACTGGATTCCACATCATTGTTGGAGTTTTTTCTTGCGCACCTATTAATTGCTCAGGTGTGCTGAGTTTGTGTTGATTAAATGAGGAACTTAAAACAGAATATCCTACATTTTTTGTATGAAAATATTCATTTTAATTTTATATTCAAAATGGAAAAATGATATAAAAGTCTAGATCCCCTCAGCTGCCTTTCATTTTAGTTTTTTTTTTTTTTGCTTAGTTTTATTTTACAGTAACAGCCTTGTTTCAGATCCACAGGTGGAGCGGGCCGAACACCATTTGTGGGGTGAGGACGAGGATCCCAATTCATGGTCCTACACAGTTACCGACCCCGCTTTATGGCAAAGCACTTCCAATGATAAAGTTAAGTCCATTCTTGTCAGAAGAGGAGCAGTTCCTTTCCACAATCGAAGCAACAAATACCCAGCATCTGTGAGGGATAGGACAATCGGTGGGAAGTCTAGGAGCTTTACCAATGCGTTACTCAGCTGCTCTTTGCCAAATGGACAAACTGTTTCTCGTCAGTGGTTACTGTACTCCCCGTCAAATGGATGCATTTACTGTTACCCATGCAAACTATTTTCCACCAAGCATAATTCCTTCGTTGATGGATTTTGCGATTGGAAACATTCAGAGAGGATTGGTGAACATGAGAGGAGTGCGGAGCACAGGGCTTGTGTGCAAATGTTACATCGGCTCTCAAAGGGCACAGAAACAATTGACTCCGAATTAATTAAACAAATGGATTCCGAGAGGGAATACTGGAAGCAGGTATTACGGCGAGTTGTATCTGTCATCAAGTTTTCAGGGGAGAGAGGACTGGCTTTCAGAGGAAATGATGAGTTGCTGGGTTCAGCTCATAATCGAAATTTTCTAGGCATCCTCCAACTTTTGGCAGAGTATGATCCATTTTTAGCTGATCATATCAGAAAGTTTGGGGGGAAGGGAAAGGGCACTGTGTCCTATTTATCATTGTCGACGTGTGAAGAGTTTATTCAAGTAATGGGGGAGAAAATCAAGCAAACCATTGCTCAGGAAATTAAAAACGCAAAATATTTTTCTGTAATCGTGGACTCCACCCCGGACCTCTCTCATGTTAATCAACTGACCTTTATTTTTTGTTTTGTTGATCCTAATGGGCATGTGGTGGAACTTTTTTGGCATTCGAACCTGTAGAAAGCCACACTGGTGAGAGCTTGGCCGACTGCATTTTGGCCAATGGTTGAGAGTCTTGGACTTGACTTATCCAATTGTAGGGGGCAGTCGTACGACAATGCAAATAACATGCCAGGGAAGTATAAAGGGATGGGCACACCTTAAACGGAAAAATCCCTTAATCCATTTTGTGCCATGTGCAGCGCATTCATTAAATTTGGTTGGCATCAACGCTGTTGACAGCTGCAAAGTAACTGGTAGTTTTTTTGATATAGTTCAATCAATTTATTCTTTTTGCACATCATCCACACACCGCTGGGGAAAGGTCTTCCATGATACTAACATCAAGATGACATTAAAATCTGTCGGATACTCGCTGGAGTGCACGAGCAGAGTCATGTAAGGCACTTTGGAAACACAGCACAGGTTAGAGAGGCCTTGGGTAAAATATCCAACGACACAAACGAAAAACGAGAAACTTGCAGCGAGGGTTCTGTGTTGTGCAGCAAGCTGGACACTCTAGAGATGGCCTTCATGGCGCATTTTTGGAACATGGTACTAGAAAGGTTTCAGGCCACAAGCAAGCAGTTACAGAAAAACGACACTGACATATTTACGGCAACTCATTTCATTTCATCTCTGCAGAACTTTGTGGCAGCGCAGTCAGATAACTTTGAAACATTTGAAAGTACAGCCGTGAGCGTGTCCGGCGTTTCTCAATGTTAAAAGCGTGACATCCAGCGCGCAAAAAAACGCAAAGCGATGGCAGACGAGAGTACAGAACCAGATATGATGCATGATGGAAGGGATCATTTTTGAGTGCTCCGTTCGGTTCGTACTTGAGGTTAGCGCTTATGAAAGCACCGAAGGTGCGATTCAAATAATTAATAAATAGCCTCCCCTATTTATTATTTATTAGCCGCCCCCCCCCCCAAACTACACCCCTGCTCCAAACAATGATTCGTCTTAATTTACAATCAACCTTTCCAAATGTATATATTGCCTTAAGACTTTTTCTGACACTGCCAGTTACGAACTGCAAGGGAGAGCACTCATTTTCCAAAATGTGCCAAATTAAAAATGAACTGAGAACAAGAATGTGCCAAGAACGTCTAAACTCACTATCGCTTATGGCCATAACGTTGTAAAATAAGGAAAACAAACAGGATGCGCTTTTTTTTATGGCTCGGTGTTGAAAAGAGCGCTTTTCAAAAATGAACCGAAACTCAGCAAATATTTGCCTCACACCAAGACATGATAAATATATCTATAGAACGGGGTAAATTATTACTTTACTTACTAGCCTACTTTAAAACGAAATAATTCAAATTGAAAACAAAAACTCTTTCGTAATCCATCAAGACACATTTCTCTCTAAAGGTGACAATCGAGTACCGCGGTGGCACGGTTGTCATTGCGACCGTCACAGCCCTATGTCCAGTACTGTGAATGCGCTGCTAAAGGGAAAGAATGGGGGAAAATGGTGGGAGGGGGGCCCTTGGAGGTAACTGGCCCCGGGGCCTTCTGAAGTCATAATCCGTCCCTGGTGTGTGGTATGCATTTCGAAACTGAGGATGTTTAGGCCTATTACCTAATGATCCTATTAATATATTTAGCTTCCAAATGTGCATTCTGAATAATAAATAAATTTATTTTCCAACTAACCTGCTGCAGTCAAGTTCGTCTTCTCATTAACAATGCTTTTCTTTTGATCGTATTTCTCACTGATCATATTTCATACCCATTTACATTTTTTAAATGAATTTGACTGATAAACACCCTTACAAAAATTTACCTTGGTTTTACTATAGTAAATATGTAGTGTGTTTTTTCGCTGTCTGATTTTTATTACCCAAATAGCACACGTACACGTCTATTAAAGATGTCTTGATCTGGAAAACATCTGCTGTGTACAAACGTCTGACAGACATCTGAAAGATGTCAGTTTTACATACATTCTAAATTATAAGCCTAAACATCTAAGACATCTAATATGTCTATCTGACATCTGATAAGAACACGTCCAATAGATGTATTGCAGATAAGCAAACACTCTAAAAAATACGTCTTGCAGATGTAAAAGCAGACATCAAGCAGACGTGATGTACATGTGCCATCATGGTACACATACCATGGTTAAACTATGGTTAGCAAAACCATTGTTATTTTTCGTAAGAGCAGTATTAAAATACATGAATGAATGCTAGGAAGTTGCCTTAAAAGAAATTTAACAATGTTAAACATTTAGGCTAATTAATTTTAAACAGTATAACACGTTCAGTGCATTTTTAGCACTCCAACAGGTATGTTCTGTGCATATTGTTTGGATATAGGGAAACAAGATGCATTCCTAGTTTCAACATTACTTAATCTGTAGACATTCTGCTTTAATTTCTATTCACTCATAAACATTTACTCAGTTGTTCTTTAAGTTGTTCACTTAATCTCTGTGTCCAGAGTTCATTTTTTTTGGACAGCCTGTATGACTTGGACAGCCATCAGAATAATTTGTTAAAGACTTGTTAAAGCAATTGATTTATCATTTATACAGCTGAAATGTACATTTATTGTCATAAATAAGCTTTGGGCTTTGTTTTACAATTTGTTTTCATTTTGTACCAATGTTCTGTAAGTCAGAATCTGATTTGGGGAATATTTAGAGTTTATTTCTGTTATGACCACTTCTTCCCCTTAAATTTAAATTCTAATATTTAATGTTATGTAGGTTTTTTTCTAAGAAAGTTTTTTTTTTTTTTTAAATAAAGCAGAGACATGTTTCGAAACAACACTTTTAAAGCAGCTTTACTTGTGTTACATTTTAAGTCACTATTTCAAAGGGTACAAATATATATATAAATATAAAACATATAAACCAAGAGGAAAATGTTGTCCTTTTTACTAGCAGGCAATTACTCAATAGCATACACAATAATATAGTATATTTGTATTGTAGTTTACACATTGTTAGTTTAGTTGTGAAGAAGAGCAAAAAAAAAAAAAAAAGTGTTATGCTGTATTTGCAAAAACAGTAGTCAACTGTAAATTTCACCAACAATAAGACAGTAACTCGCTGGCAACCGTGCTGCCAGTTATTTAGCGTTTTTTTTAACAGAAAAATTTTTAACAGTGTGTGTCTAAAATATAAGTTCCTCAGTATTAAATTCTTGTTTATTGAACTGTTGTGTCTGCATCTGATAACGTCTTGAACGATGTAATACAACTCGTAGGATCTTTTGATAAAAGTGTAATTTCTACCTAAATTGCAATTACATGAGAATGTGTCTGGCAGTTCTGTATCTGTCTCGTGGTTTGCGGCCAGTAATGATAGTGAGAGACATACTGAACATCATATCTGATGTGTTCAGGAAGTGACTTCAGGAAGCTGCAGAGCAGCTACAGTGTGTTTGCAGCTACTGTATGTTCTTTTAAACATTTAGCAAATGAGAAGAATTTGGTTATTCATGATGGTGGTGACCTATAGATGAATGCTTATAAACATCCTGCAAATTCTGTTTGTATTCATTCTATATACACATTATGATATTATAAGACATCACATTTACACCCACCCAATCCACCCATACAAACACTATATAGGTTTTCATTATAATTATACACTTTAAAGTAAAAATATCTGTATTGATTTATAGTCTTAATATAATAATTTATAGTCAGATTTACTTTTCAGATGGTTCTAAACTTAAAATCACAATGTCGACAATATAATTTTTTTATGGAATATTGCTGTATTTATTATATATGATTTATAATTTAAATCACACATCATAGATAACTTCCCCTCCCTCTTGCTCTTTCTTCTCTTCTCTGGTGACGTGTTTGATGGAGTGAGGGTGTGAAAACCTGTCAATCATATCCAATCAATTTCTGATGAACAAAATCAAGTCTCATCATACATTTTCTTCTTGTTTGAGAAGAACTTGTTTGAGAAGAACTTCCAACTTTAAGGAACTGATATCACATGATATCACATCTACACAGGAACAAGGAACTATTGCCAATTAATGAGCAGAAATGTCTGATATTTATGATGATGTGATCAGGACTGAATCTGAGAGAATAAAGACAAACAGAGCAGAGATGACCATGGTTAACTATAATAATGCAGACTGTGTGAGAGATCAAGATTTCAGAACAGAGACAGGTAATCACATTCATTTCTTTGATTAAATGTCACAGTTTGCACATGTTCAGTCATTTAACATCATGTCTGTGGTGTTCAGGAAGTGACTTTGTGAAGATCAGAAGCTCCAGTGTGTTTGGTGCTGCTGTCTTCTTCTGATGCTATTACACGATCTTAAGTTAAAATTACAAACAGTAACCAACCATCTGTTTATATTTTTGGAAAGTCACTAACCTGAGGTATGCTCAGAGCAAACACAGAGGAAAAACATGCTTATTCAGTTAGGATGGTCATAAACCTAATATCTGGAATGATTTTATTAAGTGAACTGTACACTACGGAAGTTCTAAGCAGCCATGCATTATTATAATTTTTCTCTTTCTTGTTTTCTCGTTATCACAACTTAATTTTCTCGTGATCTCAACATAAACAAAAGTTGTTTTCTCATTAGCATGACTTAATTTTCTCGTGATTTTGACATAACAAAAGTGGTTCTTTTAGCAATGATTGTTTGATTTTTTTAAACACAATGCATCGTGAGTCTACTGTTGCTATAGTAACCAACGCAACCTTGACGGAGACATTCTAAAATGCTTATCCTGGCTTAATGGGTCAATTGAGAGTGTTTTTGAAAAACCAAACAGTATACACATTATTAGTAATTAATTCTATTTACAGACAAGAAGATGAGCCCATGGTTTTCCTCCCATAGCCTACTGTACGGACAACACTTAACGTGGCTTAATGCGTTAAGGCAGTGTTTTTAAAAGACAAAACTCAGTAAACACATCATTAATAAAGCATTCCCTGTACAGACAAGCAAATGAGCCCATAATAAGAATGCAATGCGTTTAACGCATTAAGCGTTTTACCCATAGAAAACCTTTATAAGAAAAACATGTTGCGTTCGCATCCTCGTCTGCTTGTAATTTATAATTTACTAATAATGTGTTTAAAGAGTTTGGTCTTTTGAAAACACTCTCTTAACGCATTAAGCAACGTTAAGCATTTTCCAATGCCCCCTTTGAGGTGCAAATGATCAACAGATAACAGGCCTACTGTATCTTGTATTTCAGCAAATGTTGTTTTACTTAGAAATAACGTCTACAAAAAATAAATGTAGGCTAATCAAACACTGCTGATTTTGTCCAGAGTTAGGCTACGCTACACATTTTATTTGTGTAATTAACATTAAATAGTCTAACAACAAATTGCATTCGCTGCAAGCGCCTACGGAGCGCATACACTTTATTTTCCTCGTTCGTTTGAAATAAAATTAGGCTGTATATAATACAAATTATAATAATTTGTTTGTGATTTTTATTAGTCATGTAGGATAGGCTGCGATATCATGTGCGTTACAAGCTTGAGATGTTGTAAGTGTGTGTGCGGTTTACAAAGAAATATAGAAAATATAAAAGATTAGGCTACAACACTGTATAACATCAATGAACTAAATTATACACATGTAAATAACATTTCTTATTAGTATACATTTATTAATGATAAAGATTAAAAATAAGAAAGAGGCACATTACAAGCCTACGTCGTAAATGAGAAGCTGTGATGAGTCGTGCAGCAGTAATAACGTAAGATAACAGATACAATTTCAAGCAAAATGATTATATTTATTCAAGCATTTAACATTTAGAAGTTAATTAAATGGCAGTAATAAACTAATTATAGCGATCACAAAGAAGGTCCTCTGTCCCAAACGCGTACAGTATAGTGGATCTACAGTATACAACTCCTCATCAGTAGTTCTATACTGCCACCTGTTGGCACAGTTGTGTAACTTGGGGAACAACTTTTACGTCATCGAGATCATGAGAAAATTAAGTCGCGATCACGAGAAAACAACTTTTGTTTTGTCGCGATCACGAGAAAAATAAGTCGTGATAATGAGAAAACAACTTTTGTTGTCGAGATCACGAGAAAATTAAGTCGAGATCACGAGAAAACAACTTTTGTTGTCGAGATCACGAGAAAACAACTTTTGTTGTCGAGATCACGAGAAAATTAAGTCGAGATCACGAGAAAACTTTTGTTGTCGAGATCACGAGAAAAATAAGTCGTGATAATGAGAAAACAACTTTTGTTGTCGAGATCACGAAAAAACTTTTGTTGTCGAGATCACGAGAAAACAACTTGTTGCCGAGATCACGAGAAAACAACTTGTTGCCGAGATCACGAGAAAATAAAGTCAAGATCACGAGAAAACAACTTGTTGTTGAGATCACGAGAAAACAACTTGTTATCGATCACGAGAAAATAAAGTCAAGATCACGAGAAAACAACTTTTGTTGTCGAGATCACGAAAAAACTTTTGTTGTCGAGATCACGAGAAAACAACTTGTTGCCGAGATCACGAGAAAACAACTTGTTGCCGAGATCACGAGAAAATAAAGTCAAGATCACGAGAAAACAACTTGTTGTTGAGATCACGAGAAAACAACTTGTTATCGATCACGAGAAAATAAAGTCAAGATCACGAGAAAACAACTTTTGTTGTCGAGATCACGAAAAAACTTTTGTTGTCGAGATCACGAGAAAACAACTTGTTGTCGAGATCACGAGAAAACAACTTGTTGTCGAGATCACGAGAAAACAACTTTTGTTGTCGAGATCACAAGAAAATTAAGTCGAGATCACGAGAAAACAACTTTTGTCAAGATCACGAGAAAACAACTTTTGTTGTCAAGATAACGAGAAAACAACTTTTGTTGTCGAGATCACGAGAAAATTAAGTCGATCACGAGAAAACAACTTTTGTCAAGATCACGAAAAAACTTTTGTTGTCAAGATAACGAGAAAACAACTTTTGTTGTCGAGATCACGAGAAAATTAAGTCGATCACGAGAAAACAACTTTTGTCAAGATCACGAGAAAATTAAGTCGCGATCACGAGAAAACAACTTTTGTTGTCGAGATCACGAGAAAATAAAGTCGAGATCACGAGAAAACAACTTTTGTTGTCAAGATCACGAGAAAACAACTTGTTGTCGAGATCACGAGAAAACAACTTGTCGAGATTACGAGAAAATTAAGTCGAGATCACAAGAAAACAACTTTTGTTGTCGAGATCACGAGAAAACAACTTGGGTTGTCGAGATCACGAGAAAATAAAGTCGATCACGAGAAAACAACTTGTTGTCGAGATCACGAGAAAACAACTTTTGTTGTCGAGATCACGAGAAAACAACTTTTGTCAAGATCACGAGAAAATTAAGTCGAGATCACGAGAAAACAACTTTTGTTGTCGAGATCACGAGAAAATAAAGTCGAGATCACGAGAAAACAACTTTTGTTGTCGAGATCACGAGAAAACAACTTGTTGTCGAGATCACGAGAAAATAAAGTCAAGATCACGAGAAAACAACTTTTGTTGTCGAGATCACGAGAAAACAACTTGTTGTTGAGATCACGAGAAAACAACTTGTTGTCGAGATCACGAGAAAACAACTTTTGTTGTCGAGATCACGAGAAAACAACTTGTTGCCGAGATCACGAGAAAATTAAGTCGAGATCACGAGAAAACAACTTTTGTTGTCGAGATCACGAGAAAATTAAGTCGAGATCACGAAAAAACTTTTGTTGTCGAGATCACGAGAAAACAACTTTTGTTGTCGAGATCACGAGAAAATTAAGTCGAGATCACGAGAAAACAACTTTTGTTGTCGAAATCACGAGAAAACAACTTTTGTTGTCGAGATCACGAGAAAACAACTTGTTGTCGAGATCACGAGAAAACAACTTGTTGCCGAGATCACGAGAAAACAACTTTTGTTGTCGTGATCACAAGAAAATTAAGTCATGATCACGAGAAAACAACTTTTGTTGTCGTGATCACAAGAAAATTAAGTCATGATCACGAGAAAACAACTTTTGTTGTCAAGATCACGAGAAAACAACTTTTGTTGTCGAGATCACGAGAAAACTAGAAGGAAAAAAATAATAATGCATGGCCGCTTAGAACTTCCGTAGTACACTGACAACCTTAAAACTGAAGCACAGTGTCAGTCCTCTGTTTGCCCTTAATCAATGAACCGAACATCAGATGAGGTCCAATGCATTTGGGTGTCTGCTCAAATACTACAAATAAACATCCAACATAGTGTGGCGTTTTCATGACTGTCTCATAGAGAACTTGAGGCATTCACAGAAATGTTCATGAGAATGCGGCTGAATCTATGCGTTGGTTGACAGGGCTGTACAGTGCGACATATGCTATGAGAAATCAGTCTGTGCAATAAATTTACCACAGTAGCACACATGCAGTACAGTTTTGCAGGTGTGTGAGCTGCTTGTTTGTGTGTGAGGTTAATCGCACACAAACCCCACTCAATATCCTTCAAAATACAACGAGTGTTTGTTTGGCACTAATTAATTGTGCAAATAAAGAAAATGCTTGTCTGAAAACATAAGAGACAATTTTAATGTCCTTTGCCTGTCGCATGTCTGTTTAAGTGATGGCTGTTTTTAGCGATGTAAGGGCTTGTTTAGACCTGGTCTCTTCATGTGTTTTCTCTGATTGGATAGCTATCTGATCGTGTAAATGCTTTCGAGACAGATCACTCAAACCACTTCAGGTGGTGGTCTAAGACTCATTCCAGACAAAACTGGACAAGTATAAGTGCATCTGGTTGTTGAAACCACATAAATACTCCTATGCAGTCATTGATCTAGAAATTAGCTGATGATGAAATAAATGCAGTGTGGCATGTGTGACAAAACTTTTAAACTTTGTAATAACAAACACAGACCATAAACAGTATTTTCCACCTAAATTTACCAGCATAGTACTGTTAGTTACAATCAGCAGCTTCTGTGGCACACAGATGATAATTTCAAAACATGGGAAACTAAGATTTGAAGTGAGAGAAATGACACATTAGCATTATTAAAAATATAATAAAATATGTACATATGACCATATAATTTGAGAGTTTATTCCAAATCCTCTGTAGTCATACAATAGCTTTGTGTGAAGGGAAAAAATATTTTTTATTTATTTTAAAATAATGAAATAACTTGTTTTTTTAATTTGTTTTCATTTCATTTTAATATTTAATTTTCTTCCAAACTTCAGGTGCATTACTCATTTTAATTGAAAGGACTGACTGTACATATTCATTGAAAGACTCATTCTGTCAACCATGTTAATAAAGTTCAAAATCTTTATTGTAGCCTCTGTGATTACTGTAACTACTGCAACTATTTTCATAGAAATTAAGAAACATGTATCTTTATATCCGTCATCTTCAGAAAGTCCATCTGTGAAGATCAGAAGCTCCAGAGCAGCTGTGGTGTGTTTGGTGCTGCTGTGTGTTCTTCTGCTGACTGCAGTCGTAGTGCTGTGTGTCCACATCCATACAAACAACACAAACTACACACAAGAGAGAGATGAGCTACTAACCAAGTTCACCAACCTCACAGAAGAGAGAGATGAGCTGATAATACAGAATGGAAATCTGTCAAATGAGAGAAACCAGCTAATAAATCAACTTTCAGTTCTTGGTAAAGAGGGTAAGTTTCTGAGTAGTTGGGTTGTGGTCTCAGTAACTGTACACTATATTATAGTGTAGTGTATGCTATATATTCTTTGAGTAAACAATCTGCTAGAAGTTACTGGTGTTGAGTGTAGAGGTCTTCATGGGTCCACTTAGATCGGAAAACCCAAGGGCCGACTCGTGTGGTTTGACGAGTGTCTCGGGTTGAGACTGAGATTTTGTCTCCCTCTGCTCAGTTCTAATTAGCGTTAAAAACAGAATCTATGACTGAATAAACAAACAAATAAATAAGTAAACAAACAAACCTAAGCCATTCAAGAGAATGAGTGCAGAGATATCATCATTATTATAATGAACCAAAATTTCCTTGTAATTTGAGGTGGAACATACATCTTATGTGCAGTTTATCTACTTCAGAAGACAGTACTTGCTGATCTTGATTACAGAAAACCACCTAAATGCAGCATATTGCAAAACTAATGAACTCATTCAAATTAAACCACAACTGCACATTTCTGATTTTTCTCAAACAAAACAATTCATGAAAATCCACAGAAAACATATTCGCTCCCATTTTTGACAAAGTATACATTATCTGGCTTATGGCAACATGGTTAAGAACATAGCTAACATGTATGTTCCAAAGAACGATCTGAGTATGAATTTTATCTAATAGAGCAGGATGACAAATCTACACCTGTCATTAAAAAAAAAAAAATCGTGACGTATTGTCAAGTATGGTGACCCATACTCGAAATTGGTCATGGTTTTTCTTATTTGTTGTTTCTGATATTGGTCTTTCAGCTAGTGTAAAAGCGACAACAATTTATAGGGTTATATTTATAGTGCTCCTTTAAGTAAAACAAAATAGCAGGAAATTAAAGTAAAATGAATTAGTTGATTTTTCATGCTTAACAACTGATATAAAACATTAAAGGAATAATATACCCACACATTAAAATTTGCTGAAAATGTATTCACTTTTACGCCATCTGAGATGTAGATGAGTTTGTTTCTTCATCGAACTTTGCATTACATCACTTGCTCACCAATGGATCCTCTGCAGTGAACGGGTGCTGTCAGAATAAGTCTAAACCACTTAAGTAATGGTAAATCTCTCCAAATCTCTAATGGATAGAGAGTTGGAATTGTAACCCGAAGGTCGTGGGTTCGAGTCTCAGGTCAGGGCAGGGATTGTAGGTGGGGGGAGTGAATAACCAGCACTCTCTCCACCCTCAATACCACGACTGAGGTGAGACCCTTGAGCAAGGCACTGAGCCCCCAACTGCTCCCCGGGTGCCGCAGCATTGGCTGCCCACTACTCTGGGTGTATGTTCACTACTGTGTGTGCACTTGGATGGGTTAAATGCAGAGCACAAATTCCGAGTATGGGTCACCATACTTGGCCACACACATAAATATACACCATACTTGGCCTGAGGGTACGTAAATGTTCAGCAAATTCATTTTTGGGTGAAAATTCATTATTTCTTTAACAGATCAATGCTCTGACAACCCTAAATGGATAACGTACAAGCGTAGTTCCTACTACATTTCCTCTGAGTGGAAGAACTGGGTTGATAGCAGACGAGACTGTTTGAAGAGAGGAGCAGATCTGGTCATCATAAACAACGAAGATGAACAAGTGAGTGAAAGATTGTGTTTGAATCAGTGCTGAATACTGCTTATGGTCTAAATGTATAATATTTCATTCTAGGCGTTTATTACAAAAGTTACTAGTGCAAACGTTGTATGGATTGGTCTGACTGACAGAGATAAAGCGAGTGTCTGGAAGTGGGTTGATGGCAACGCACTGACCACTGGGTGAGCAGCTTGGTCTCAATTCTCAGTCATACTGTGTTGTATGCAAAAAAGTAAAGATTATTTAAACCATTAGCTCTTTGCAAGCAATATCAAACAAACCGACCAAAAAAAAAAGGTTTCATGCATTCCAATGTATACCTGTTTAGTTGCTCATATTATATGACACATAAACATGGGCTATTTTAATGATGATCTGTTGTATTAGGATCTGGAGTTTCTGGGGTCCCAGTGAGCCCAATAACGCAATTGGAGATGAGGACTGTGCTGTATCTCACTTTGAGTGGGCTGATTATCCATGTTATTATACCTTTGTATGGATTTGTGAGAGGCATTTAGAGGTTTAACAAAGCCGTTACATCTGATCCAATCTGTACATTATTGAGAATTTTAGCAGTAAAATATGGTAATAATATTGTTTTAATAACATGAGAATGTAAATCATGGTAGACTAAGTGATGTGTCTGAGTACAGACTGTGAGTTCACATGAGCAGTGATGGAAACTTTCCATGCCAGGTGCAGACGCCAAGGACATCAAAAAGGGAGGAAAACCTCCAGACAGTGGGGAGGAATGACCTCCAGA
>JAFVLL020038229.1:0-15548 GCA_021397915.2 Tor tambroides | reverse complement strand
TGTCATCACCAAGACCAACAGAGGAAATGTGGAGAGACATTGCTTCAAATTTCTGGTCAAAGTGGAACTTCCCAAACTGCCTAGGTGCTATAGATGGGAAACATGTCACCTGCACATTCTGGAAGCATGTTTTTCAATTACAATCAAGAGGACATATTCTATTGTCCTACTAGCACTGGCAGATGCAGACTACAAGTTCACATTTGTACAGGTGGGTGACTTTGGCAGAACTAGTGATGGTGGAGTGTACAGTGGTTCTGCTCTCGGAAGAGCTATGGACGGTAAAACTTTGTTTGTCCCTGAAGACTGCCCTTTGCCAGGATCAGGTGTACAAGGCCCAATGCCATACACCATGGTGGGAGATGCTGTATTTCCGCTCAAAACTTACTTGATGTTCCGTTTCCAGGGAACGGAATGTTCACAATGGAGAAGAATTTTCAATTACAGATTGCCAAGAGCAAGGATGGTAGTGGAGTGTGCTTTTGGCATTCTGGCATCCAGGGGCCTGTTCTTCGTACGTCGCTTATTACATCTGAGATGAAATAACACATCCAAGATGATATCATCGCGCTAATCATGATCTGGCTGATTCGGTTCTTCGAGCAGCACCTGTTGTCGATGATTAGTATGGCTAGATTGAGATATCTGAGATAATTGCATGTTCATGGGTGGTTTAAAAGGGGCTATGTATTGATCCTAGAAACCACAATCAGCAATGCAGTGATTGGCTGGTGGAAAGACAGCAACGTAATGACATCATACCATTAAAACAGACACCTTATGAAAAACTTGACAAGTGATGTTTTATTAACAAATTTTGGGAGGAGCATGCGCAGATAATTAACACGGCCAATTCAGCCAATACAGCACGCAAAATACGCATAACCATTACTCTGTTCATTACATGCAAGTGTGAACTCATGAAATCTGGACCTTTATAAGGAAACAGCCAAGCGAACAAAACTTCATATATGTTATAATAGATACAATTTTTTGTTTTATTTTAATTGATTTTAATTGACACCCAATTATTTATCTTCATGATTTCTAGTATTTGCACAGGCTTTACATTTTAATTTCAGTGTAGTAATTAACCATTTAATTTTATCTTTGAAACAGATTTGTTACGTGACAGCATTAATTAAAATTTCTTAAGGGTCAAGATCAAGTTATCTGCATCTCCTGCGCTCCATCAAGCCTCTCCCATAATAGCTGTCACCATTCAAATTAATGCACGACTCTACATTATCTGTATAGCATGAGTGTATGACTCTAATACAATTATGAGTTATTTTGTGACGAATAAATCTTTCAGCGAGTAAAACTGGCTGCGTCTATAGTATTATAGACTACACAACATTATTGTTTTTTTTGTTTTTTTTTAATGATTATTTTAAATTACTGTCCTTGGATCAGTAATAAAGTAGCAGTGGCTGGGGCAGATTTTAAGTATCAATTCTGCTTAAAAAGATGCGATCTAATCCTGTTTACATGAAATAAGCCTGTTCCCGAGCAGGTTTAAGCTTATGGACCTGTTGCTATGACAGCAACTCCGGGATCAACTTCAAAGAACCAAACAATCCAAGACCAAGTGAACTCATCAACAATCAAATCCAGCTAACTGAGTTAGCGATGTACGAAGAACGGACCCCAGGTGGCGGGTACTCTACACAAGGATGAATATAAAGCCAGAAAATTCTGACTCCATAGTCACTGCTGCATGCATCCTCCACAATTACCTTATAAATCCAGCAGAAAGATGGCTGGATGAGGCCAAAGATAGAGGGGATGTGCTACCATCTGTCAGAAATATGGGTGGAAACAGGGGAAGCAGAGAAGCCTACGATGTGCGTGAAAAAACTCTGCACGTGTTTTTCTGCTCCTCTGAAGGTGAAGTGTCATGGCATGACAATATGGTCTAGGCTAGGGAACAGCAAAAAACAACAACTGACCACAGCAGAAATGTTAAAGTTATTTTATTCATTGTATACTATTATTTATATTGAATATGGTCAATATTTTAAAGGTTTGTACTTGTAACCAGAATTTTCTTTTTGTACATATACTATGTAAGCTGCTGTTCTTTATATGTTTGTTTGTATTGATTGCTATTCACAATGCGGTGTAAAGAAATCACATTAATTATAGGAGAATTACATGTCTTTGAAGTTTTGGTCAAAAGAGTTCATCCACAATGCTGATATATTTTGCATCTTTATTTAATATGTAACATATTAGCAAAATTTGCTTGTCACTTCGTGTATTATCAAATGATCAATCTACTACTTACCAACCACCTCTGCCACTGCCTCCCATGCTTTTTCTTTGGCTTGTAAGTCCTTAGACATCACATTTTTCTGGTCATAAATAACTTGTTGCTTTTCTACTTCTACGATGAGATGAGCGTCGTCCATTATGTCGTCTTCCAGGCATACTCTGAAGATCCCCGTCTGGCTACACCAGACGCCGTCACGTGCGTTTATTTATGATGCGTGATGTCAGCATGTCATCTGTTTCTATGCCAACATATAGGCCTATAAGCTACACAATATATATTAGAAATTGCTGAACTTCATGGTAACTGTTTAAAATACATTGCATCCCATGTACAAACTTTGAAGTTTTTTTTTTTTTCGTGTCGATCATGTGGATTTTGGCCACAAGCAATCTCCTGTCACTTTAATTCAGTGTGAGCAGCGCAGGAAAGTTAGACTCGGCACTGAAATGATCGTGGCAGTGCTGCTCACGTGATGCTAATGTTATGCGAGCACGCGCTGCTCCTGCTCCCGGTTTGAATGCACTCATTTGTTAACATGGGTGCCGAAAAGAATACGCTCTGCTTACGCGTGCGGTGTGAAACCGGCGTTAGAATGAGTAAGCAACAATTGTGAAAGACAGACTTATGAGCTGATGCTATGTAATCAACCACAAAGGTTAACAAGAGGGTACACAGGGGTGAAGAGAGCATGTTGCAACCCCAAGTGGAGGTGAAACAGATGAAGACCATGAAGAAGAAACTGAGTGAAAGTGAATTATATGTCGAGTTTCAGCATCATACAAATGATGATAATACTTTTATAAGAAGTTATTAAAACTCCAGAGATACTCCCCACATGGAAGATCACAGATTAAATTAATTTTTGTGTCCAAAGAGAAACGGTACGGGGTGGGGCTTCACCCTACAGGGACAATTTGATTGGAAGAGCATCTAGTGGGATGGACCGAAATCAAGCTGCTTAAAACTGGACACAAGGCCCCAGAGATGTTCACAAGTCTTTAACTTGGAGTCTGAGTCAAGTCTGAAGTCTTTATCGCTGGAGTGTGAGTCAAGTCTCGAGTCTTTGGTCACGAGTCCTAGTCGAGTCTCAAGTCATTTAATGGCTCGCTAAAAAAATCCCATTCATAATCCTCATGTATTGAAATCTTCCTATTTATGAAGCTGTTTTATAGGCTATAGACAAAATATATGATCTGCTTTGTAAAAAAAAAAAGGTGTTAAGATGTAAGGTTAATACACATCCAGCCTGTCACTTATGTTTTAATCCATTACCATGTTCAAAACAGTTTTTCTGTAATCAAATTCTATAAAAAGAGTCTGATCTACCATGACACATAAGGAAATACCCTGTGACACAGATATTACAAAACCATACAAATAAAGTATTTCTTTATGATATAAGTCAGGGGTATTCAATTAAAGTTCCAAGAGGCGTGTGGATGCGGTCCACCTTTTGAATATCAGTTATAAGGATTTAAGGATAAAAGACTCAAGTTGCTTTTAAAATATTCACGAGTCCTTTTCCTCGAGTTGAGTTAAGTCTGAGTCATTTCAGGTGGAGTCTGAGTCAAGTCTGAAGTCTATAAAAATGCGACTCGAGTCCGCAACTCGAGTGCCCATCTCTGCAAGGCCCTGCTCTGCGCGCTCTCTCTCTCGCTCTCTCTCTCTCTCTCTCTCTCTCGAGAACGTTGGCTTCTTAGCTTCATTGGTTGCGCTCCAAAAGCGCTCAAAGCCTTTTGATCACCGTTGTTGTGATTCATGAGCAAAATCTTGATGTCTGAGTGTGACT
Source organism: Tor tambroides (assembly GCA_021397915.2). Lineage (NCBI taxonomy): Eukaryota > Metazoa > Chordata > Actinopteri > Cypriniformes > Cyprinidae > Tor > Tor tambroides. The sequence continues at coordinate 11,481 of JAFVLL020038229.1, read as the reverse complement.
TCATGATCTGTTTGCTCAAAATATTTCATGCATATGCGTTTTGTCCATCTTCACAATAAGAGATCATTTCAATGCTCTTGATGCCTGTACTGCAGATTTACAAGGTTTGGTGGCTATAAACTCCAAACACAAAACTAAAATAATAACATCAGATGCTAATTTTGTGATGCTTTCATCATCATCAACAAGGAGCTGCTAACACCTGAGCTCTGTTAATTTTGGCTTCCTTCACAACAACAATTGTGACTCAGCAGCCAAAAAAAAAAGATAACACAAGAAGTATGAGGACCCAGATCCCAGCTAAATCAAACACTGCCCACCACAATGGTGACTTCAAATGAAACAAATATCAACATCTAAACCTCTGTTAATTCTCAATAAGAGCTTCTCTAGATGTCTGACAGAAATAAAGTCAATCTAATGAGTGAAGCTGGTGATGCTGTTTGTGGAGATGTTTAATCATCCTCTGCTGAGATCTTCAGAGATTTAATGTCTTTGATTTGCAGTTGATTTTACCAAATGCTCAATCATCAGTTATTTGATCATTAAATTTGATCATAAACTTCAACACTGTTTCAGTGAAGATTCTTTTATTTTCTCGATTTTTGGACAAACACAGTGAGAGTTGCTTTGCAATTACAAATGTAAGTTACATTAAAATAACATGAGTTTAAATCTAATGCATCCCGAGTGTTTTATTTGGTCCAGAAACAGTATAAATTATGTCTAAATGAACCTTAAATGATGTTAAAAATATGTCCACTGACCACATTTGAACTAGTTTTTAACCTTGTATGGAGGTTCACTGAACGTCTAGATCAGACGTGCAGAACACGTCAAAAAAAGACGTCATAAAAACTTTCATTCTGGCTCCTCAGTGGACGTCTGTTCAACATAAACAAGACTTCAAAAAGACATCTTTTGGACGTAACTTTGCCCAGTCTTTTTTTGCACTCATTTTAAGGTTTTTTCCTCCCCCAGTCTCTGAATACAGATCTCCTGCACTGTTCCTCATTTCCCCATCAATACCATTAATGTGTGTGTGTGTGTGTGTGTGTGTGTGTGTGTGTGTGTGTAGGTGTAGGTGTGTGTGTATAGGCAGCAAACAGCATCATCTCCCATGTTCATCACAGAACTGCAGCTTTCCACGAGAAACTGAACTATGTTAGTTAACAATCAACATAACAATGTATTGCAATTTATACAAGTAAATAACATATAGTTGTGGCTGCAATTAAATTAATACCATAAGCGAACTCACGAGAAAAAAAACAACAAAAAAAAACTAGAACATATGACAAATTACCCAAAAGAATAACCAATACAAAGAATACCCTTCCCCCCCCCAAAAAAAACCCCCCAAAAACAAAAACAAACAAACAAAACAAAACAAAACACAATATACAGAAAATATATGCTCTGCCACATAGAATTTACAAAACACTGAATAATATTACAAATATGAATCCACCCATCAAAAATACTCACATACATACATAAATAAACATCTTAACAACAATATATTCCTTTAACCCGCATGGACAGCCAATATAATTAAAGAGATGAAATAGATATCACAGAGAAGAGCGATAACCCTCCTTACCTTTCCACGAGGAAACAGAACTGGCTGTGACTAAGCATTCTTTCTCTTCCGCCTCCTCCTCTTCTTCTTCTTTGGTTTAGGGCAGGTGGCACCAATGTTAAGGTTTTATCACCACCTACTGTGTTGGAGTGTGGACCAGAGTTCCCCCATTTTGTAAAAAACAAAACAAAAATTTAAATCTACATTTAATCAGCTCTGTTCTCTTGAGATAATGAAATACATTCAAATTTACACTAATTTTTTCATCTCTAAAGCCCGCTACAGACTGCATGATTTTAGCAGTCCTATAAGATCAGTGCAGATCACACTGTGCGACATGGATCTAATAAACTTGGGTATAGCATGTTGACTTCATGTCGCATTTTTATTGGTTGGTCAGTAAACGTGGATCGTAGCAGCAAACACACTGTGCGGTGATCATGCTATATCGTAGACTATCTTTGATCGCAAGACCGTGACAATGGCCGTCTTTGAACCTCTCTCACTGTACGACACAGAACCACCGATTAGGAGCCACGATTGCGTTCTTTTGACATTCGAAAGAATATAATACTTAAAAGACATCTGAGATTAGTGAAAACATGTTTATCATGATGCTGAATTATTCTGCTTGTTAATAATGTAGGCTATTTCAGTGTTGGGCAGTAACTAGTTACTAGCAACTTAGTTACTGTAGTAATATTACTTTTTGAAGTAACTAGTAGTGTAACTATTTACTAATAAGATTTCAGTAATAATATTACAGTTACCATCCATAAAACAGCTTAGTTATTTCGTTATTTTTGATGCCTCAACCCCGCTGATTTAAAATCCAACAACCAAATAATTCCTAGATTTATTTTCATAATTTTCACGACTCGTGCATGCATGTGATGTCCCCAGTGCAGCAGGCAAGCTTGGAATATGGAAAAGCTTACATTTAGCAAATAGAAATATTGCATTACATTGATTTTGTCAGGAAAAAAGATGATCTGAACACTGATGTGTATTACTTTACTCTGGCATTACATCCCACCCACATCCCTCTGATCAGCATGTGCTACATTATAATACTATAATTAAAAATCTTTTTGAAAAATTAAAGTTTCTTACAAACGTATGTGATTTGATAAAATACATAATGAAATGTATATGGGTAATGGAGAAATTACAATTAGCTTCACAAGCTACACATGACAATTAATGAGATTAATACAACACTTCTACTTGAATGTCACTATCAATCACTATTGAGTGTTTGTAATCACTTCTGCCTGCGATCCAATGTGAATTTTGCTCAAATGATGAGGCAGAAATATGTTATTAGTAACATTCTAGACAGATTTTATATGGAAGATACACAGTTACAACTTCTGTGGGGTGTGAAGAAAAAGTAATGTAACTAATTACTGTTGCCAGCAAGTAATAAGTATCAATATTACTTTTAAAATGAGTAATATATTACATTCTTTGAGTAACTAGCCCAACACTGGCTATTATGCAGCAGAACTGCATTGCTATGAGTGTGAGCGTGATTCATGCGTGTGCATGTCGGTCAGCGCAGCATTGCATGTCATGTTCAGTCCATTTTACATTTGACAGGGACAGTTCACCCAAAAATGAAAATTACACCATGATTTACTCATCATCAAGCCATCCTAGGTGTATATGACTTTCTTCTTTCAGAGTTACATAAATAAACATTCTGGTGCTTCCAAGCTGTGTAATGGCAGTGAATGGGTGCCTTTGCCATAGGGTGAGTTTGAAGCTCAAAAAAGTCTATCCATCCATCATAAAACTATTCCACGTGCCTCTGGGGGGTTAATAAAGGCCTTCTAAAGTGAACCAATGGGTTTTGTAAAAGAAATATCTACATTTAATACTTTCTAAAGTAAAATATCCAGCTTCCGGAAAACTGTGTTCAGCACTAAACTTCCGGAAAAAGCGCAACTGGCGTGTGATGTAGGAAGTAGCGTAACAGTGTATTGAGGCGATTCACTTTCTTCGTAAGTTCAGTATGTCATGCGGTTTTACGGAAGCTGGATATTTTATTTTATAGTGTTGAGTATAGATATTTTGGTAATGGTTTAGATTACAGCCCGCAATTTGAAGAGCAAGTAAACAGAATTTACAGCAGGGGCGTTTCCTCTGAGGAGGCAAGGGAGGCAGTGCCTCCTCAGAAAATTGAATGAGAAAATTTTCCACTGCTTAGAGATCAAATAAAACAAAAATCTTGGAATATGAGACAATTTAATGTGTATACCTGACACTTGTTCAAAATAAACACTGTGAAAAAGCGACACCCCATGGTAGACCAGTCGGAGACAGCGTTTCTCTTGCCTCCCCTGCTCTCATTGACTTATCGTGACGATTGTTTTTAATTAATCAAGAAAGGTGGATATCGTTATCGTGATTTAAAATACGATTAATCGTGCAGCCCTACTATCCAGTGTTTATTTTACAGCTATTGTAGTTAAATGTAACTGAAAAAAAAGATTAAGTACTGTTAATTTCATTTATATCTTATTGTTTTGTTTGTTCTATTGCTTGTCATTTATTTATTTGTTCTTATTGTATTACTTAGTATTTACTTGGATTAAAAAATAAATAAATAAATAAATACATTCAATTCTGAGTTTGAGCGCACATGATTCTTGGGTGGGGAGGGGGCAGTTGTATGACAGTTAAAATTAATTTAACTCCTAAGGTTTGCCTTTCAAATAATTATTACAAAATGGTTAATTCTGTTATCCTCTCTCCCCCAGGGCCATGCTCAGACCAGCACTGCTGACATCCCAACACCTAAGATAGTGCTTAAAGGCTGTAGAGAGGGCCATCCCATGCAGTATGACCGCATTGTGCTCATGCTGGATGGCCAGTTAATCACCCAGGAGAGCGAGGACATCTCAATGGCACTGGGCCTCCTCCTCTGTATATATTTTGTTTTTGGAATTCAGTATCCTAAAGGACTGTAAAAGACCCTGACCTTTTTGCAGTGTGTCGTTTTGAAATTGAAGGATGCAGACAAGCTTCCTGTTACTGTGAAAAGGGTGTACAACTCAATTTGTGTGTAGACCTTAGGGGTCAGTGTTCTCTCTTCCAGTTCTAGCTCCAGTTTCTATTGTTTTTGAAATCTGGAAGGACTTACAGAAATGTTAATGCACTGTTGACAGTAAAAGATACTGCAGGACAAGTAATTTCACTCACTTTTAACCTAATGTTAAAAAATGTTGTTGGCCAAAAAGAGACCTGATTACAGGGTTACAGTAAATGTATTTAAACTAGGATATTTCTTTTTGCGTTATTTTGTGTATAAATGGGGAGTATATTGTGTAAGAATGTATATGTATATGAAATAAATTAAAAGATTTTGGAAATGTATTTTGTTTCTCAGTAAGCATTTTGTACAGGACTTTTAATCTTTAAAGCTGCAATTTGGTAAGAAACGATAAGTTATCATCAAGTAAAAGTGTCATTTAGAAGCATATTGGCTCATCTATGGTAGTAATATATGGCACCTCCTAATGGTTCTGTATAACACAATTTGACAAATGTGCTATAAAGCTTCTTATCTTTTTTTTTTAATTTTAAGAATTTTTCAGAGTAAACAGAACAAACAAACAACATTGTCTCAGACTTCACATACACTTACAAAAAAAAGGGGGAAAGGAATTGAAATAAAAATGTAAATAAATAAAAATAAATAAATAAATAATAAAAAAAATTACGTACACTAATAAATACAGGTTCAGTAACTAAAGGTACCATAGTAAGAGCTGCAAAACAGTAAACCTTTAGAAATGCCCAAAGGTAATGTACAACTCAACCTTCATAGGAAACATTAGACATTGGTTTGGCTGCTTGTTTGTCTAAATATCCGAGAAATGATTCCCAGACAGCAGAAAACTTTTCAATGGCGTTAGACCTCAAAAATCAGAATCTTTCCATTTGTATGACAGAAATCATGTCCATAGTCCAAAGTCAAAAAGAGGGAGGTGAAGATGACTTCCAGTTCTTTAATATAAGTCTCTTGGCCACGATCATACCCAGAGTGAGCGCCTGTTGTAAAGAAGAGGTGTGAAGTGTGTTGTGAAAAGCTGAAGATAGTAAGTTCCGCATCCAGCAGAAGAGGCCTGTTATAGGCCTTAGAGTACCAATCAAATATGCTAGTCCAAAATCCCGACAGTGAAGGACAAAACCAAAAAGCATGAGCAGTTGTATCCTCCATGACTTTGCACTTATCACAGAAAGGTGAGACAGCAAGAAAATTTCAGTAGTTTGGTTCTGGTATAATGCAAACTGGTGAATACTTTGTATTGTATCAATTCGTATGCCTACTGTTGACTGGAACAGGACCGTACTGGGTAAAGTCAAACACCTATCCCACGTTTCATCGGAAAGCTCAGCTCCTAGTTCATCCTGCCAGGCCACTTTAAATCTCTCATTAGGGGCTGTGACACAACTTTCAAATAAACCAACAAATTTAGAGATAAGATGCGTAGAGTGAGGAGGATTTAAGAATAAAACTTCTTAACTTTAAGAATATGTGCCATATAGTACCAAACGAGGTGTCCCTATGATTAAAAGCCAAAGAACCACTGTTGAACACCATTTTTGAGAAAAAGTGCTATATGGCACCTCAAATGGTTCTATATAGCACCTTTAAGAATAGGTGCTATATAGCACCAAAAGTGGTTCCCCTATGATTACGACCCAAAGAACCACTTTTGGTGCAATATAGCACCTTTTTTTTTAGAGTGTAGGTCCTGACATGTGTTGTCTAATCTCAATAGAGTTCAGCATGTCGATAACTGCTGATCCCAATGCACCTTTTTCATTATCAACATGGATATTAAAATCACCAACAATTAAGACTTTATCTGCAGCCAGTACTAACTCAGATAGAAAATCAGCAAATTCTTTAATAAAGTCTGTGTGGTGCCCTGGTGGCCTGTATACAGTAGCCAGTACAAACATCACAGGGGATTTATCACTAACACGTGTTTCTCTGGATAATGTTATATGAAGCACCATTACTTCAAACGAGTTATACTTGAAACCCGACCTCTGAGAGATACTGAAAATATTGTTATAAATTTTAGCAACACCTCCCCCTTTACCTTTTGGACGTGGCTCATGTTTATAACAGTAATCTTGGGGGTAGACTCATTTAAAATAATGTATTCATCTGGTTTTAGCCATGTTTCTGTCAAACAACACCAAGTTTAGTTTTTATAAATACTTACATGTGCGTGGAAAATTGTGTACGCATATTTCTATGCCCAATTTATGCCCATTATGCTGATGATACTCAGCTGTATATTTCTTCATGGCCCGATGAAACATACCAATTCGCAAAACTTATGGAATGCATAGTTAATATAAAAACTGAAATAACCTAGAGCACTGTCTAACACTTGATGGCTGCTTTGTCAATTCTTCTTCATCAGTTAGGAACCTAGGTGTGCTGTTTGATAGCAATCTTTCCTTTGAAAACCATGATTCTAGCATTTGTAAAACTGCATTTTTCCATCTTAAAAATATATCTAAATTACAACCTATGCTCTCAATGTCAAATGCAGAAACGTTAATTAATTCGTTCATGACCACAAGATTAGATTATTGTAATGCCTTATTGGGTGATTGCTCCGCGTGCTTAATAAACAAACTCCAGCTGGTCTAAAATGCAGCAGCTAGAGTCCTTACTAGAACCAGGAAGTATGACCATATTAGCCCGGTTCTGTCAACACTGCATTGGCTCCCTATCAAACATCAGATAGATTTTAAAATCTTGTTAATTACTTATAAAGCCCTGAATGGCTTAGCTCCTCAGTACTTGAGCGAGCTCTTATCACATTATAGTCCTCCACGTCCGCTGCGTTCTCAAAACTCTGGCCATTTGATAATACCTAGAATATCAAAATCGACTGCGGGCGGCAGATCCTTTTCCTATTTAGCACCCAAACTCTGGAACAATCTACCTAACACGGTTCGGGAGGCAGACACACTCTGTCAGTTTAAATCTAGATTAAAGACACATCTCTTTAACCTGGCTTACAGATAACACACTACTACACTTCTATTATTCAAATCCGTTAAAGGATTGTTAGGCTGCATTAACTAGGTCAACCGGAACTGGGAACACTTCCTATAACACCAAGTTCACGTGAGTTGAAAAATCTGAACTTTGGCAAATATTTGCGCTGTGTTAACCAATCAGGAGCTTGCTCTAGCAGTGACGTGATTATGACGTAGCGAGCGGAGGCAGAAATCCGAAACAACAATGGAGGACAAAATCATTGTCACTGTATGTGGACACCCGGAGCTATACGATACATCTTCGTACTTTTATAGAAACAGGAAAAAAAGGATCTTGCTTGGAAGAAAGTGAGTGAGGAGGTCGGACAATCTGGTAAGTTGTAAAAAAAATGCTCTTTACTCAGTTTGAGCTATATATACATATTGAGACTACAAGCTAGCTAAAGCCGGCAAATTGAGTTTATTTGCCATATTTTACAACTACTTTCCCGTTGACGAGTTGATGTGTTTATTCAGAGGAAGTGTGCAGAAAGAAGTGGAAGAGTCTGAGGGACACATATTTAAAGGAGAGGAGAAAGGAGACGGAGAAGAGGAGTGGGTCAGCAGCAGGGTCAGGGAAAAAGTGGAAATACTCTGCGGCCCTGTCTTTCCTGGACCCCTTCGTCTCCCCACGGGAGACAAGCGGGAATATGGAGAGGGGGATGAGGAGAATCAGGCCGCAGGGTACGACCACCCCGAGGAGACAGAAGCAGCAGCAGGGCAGTCAGAGACAGGAGGTGTGTTAACAAGTGAAGCACCACCACATGGCATATATGTTGCTGTTTTTTTATGATGAAAAGTCTAAATTAATTTCTCTTTGACTGGTGTAATCTATTAATATTTAATGTTGTCATGACAGAGCCGACTGGTTCTTTTGATGGCAGTGAGCCTGGGTCCCCTCTGCCAGAACCTGCTGCTGCTTCTGCTTCCCCTGCCGGCCCTTCAACATCTGCTGCTGTACCCACAGGTGTGTACAGGCAATAATGACCATGTTTACATGCATATTATATTTACAGTAAGCACTCATAGCCTCACACAACACTGATGGTTTGTGAATGAGTTTAATCCCTTTCTGCCTTCTCGTTGTACAAAATGTGTTATCATTTGATACAGAGACACCAAGAAGAGCTCAGAGAAGGCCTAGGAAGCAGCCACTGGAGGTGGACCCGTCCTGGAGCTCCAGCGCCGCCTCCACGCTCAGAGGATGAGCTCTTCCTCTTGAGTCTGGTCCCTTCCCTGCAGATGTTGTCGCCTCAGACGAAAGAATTCGTCAAATTTCAAATACACGAATTAATTTATGAAAGCAGCACAGTTCTGCTTAATTTGGAACGATTGGAGCCTTAAGAGTAGTTTTAAAAAAGAGGCAGCAATCTCTGCAGGGAATGAACCAGACTTTCTCTCCTTTCTCCTCTCCTTCACTTTGGCCCTCACTCTTCCCTCTTCCAAGCAAGATCCTTTTTATTCCTGTATGTAAATAGATGTAAATGTTCTTTGTATATAGTTTTTATTTGATTTTTGTATAAATAAGTGTTCTATACAATAACCAAAGGTTTTGGTGTGTTACTTTGTGCACAACATAGGAAATCATAATTTAGATTTGTTACATAGAAATAATTTTTATGTTAAGACTACAATACTTATGGCAAACATTTGTACATTCATTCTAATTATATCCTATTGCAAATACAGTCACAATATGCAAAACAATGTTTCCTAGCAACGACAACCGCGCTGTAATCTAATGAGAAAACAAGACAAAACACTTACAAACTGCTGTTATTAGAAACGAGACCGGGATCCAACAGCAGGTGAATAAACTCAAATTTATTGAAAATGAAAACAGAAAAGGTTCAGTCCCAAAAGTCAGCCGGACGGCATAAACCGCCAGCAAATAGTCCGCTTGCACAGCGCGAAGACCAGTCCAGCTTCAGCCGAGCCAGCGGGGCAGAGTGGCGGCGAGACGGCAACAGCCAGTCGCCGCTGAAATCCAGAGTAAGCGCCGGGCGCGAGCAGAGAGGAATCGGGAGGGACTACTGTGACAAGGCGGGCATACAAGCAGAGAAAATCCAAGGCAGAGACTCTCAGTGCAGAAAATGATATGACAACAATAAGGTCTAAATGTAACTGGCCCCTCTAACAGTACACCTGGCCCCAGCCTGGCCCCCCCAGTTGAAATGGTCTAGAACCGCCACTGCCAGAGAGCCGACCAGAGTCCTAGAGAAGCAGGCGTGTGCAGAAAGGGAAAGATGCAGACCGGTGCGCCAGACCGACAGGACTAGAAAAATAAACAAACAAACGATATAGGGTCAGATACACAACCGGCAGCAAGATGAACTGAATATTCAGAATAATGCATAACGGACCGACATAAGATAACAAACACGAGGGCAAGATAAAGGGGAGATAATGAGGACAAAATAGAGTGCAGGTGAGGAGGGAGAATTAGCAAACAGGATAACAAGACGGGCGGAGTATACACCACGATGACAGCGGAGCACATGGCAAGCTGTCAAAACAAAAGACCACGTGCTCCAGGACAACAAAACCACGGCAGCCCCCACCGAGATCGTGACAGCTGTCCTCTTCTGCTGCTCGACTGCTTCTTCTGTCTTTACTGTAGTTAAAATTAATATATTTGATTAAATGTTGTGATTAATGTCATATTTGATAACATCAGAAACTCTCCTGAAGCTGATTTCAGTCGATTAATTAATTTTATTCATAATTCATACAGCATTCAGACATTTCACACATTCATCATCAAATAAAATATGATCTGAAGATGATTTGACATTGTGTTTTATTACAAACAATAGAGAAAATCAGATGAATGATAAGATATCAGGCTGAGTTTGATTGTAATAATACAAATGACATTATGTGTGGATAAATGACCAACTAGAGCTGCACGATTCTGGATAAATGGAGAATGGAGAATCACATTTTTTAAATAGATATCACAATTCTCCCACCACAATTCTGGAAAAAATAGACAACTAAACAAAATAACAAGCAATTTACTAGAAGTTCTGACAAAATGCAAATTGCTACAATCTGTTTATAAAATGTATTCTATATTCAACCTTAAAAAAATCAAGTTGAACGAATGATTCAGTGACTCGCTCATAAAGACTTGACTTGTTTCATTCCTGGATGAATCAATGTTTTTTATCTTTTTTTAAGTCACTTGTCGCCACCTGCAGGCGTTACAATGTAATTGAAGCGTGAAGTCACTTTCAAAAAGGTTTTCTCTATTTTGATCGCTACTGTAGACAACAGTGTTTATGTCCAAACTATAAAGTTTCATTCCAGTTTTTCTGTGATTATTTGAATGTTTGTAAGGCAGAAATAATGATACAAAAGACTTGTAAAGATGTTTCATGTACATTAATTGCCCTCTCTGGGTCAGCGGCAGAATGCAGATTTTAAAATGTAAATGTTACAGTATGATTTAAGGATTTAATAAACATAGCTCAATTGTCATTTAGAAACAAGACTGCGTTGGTGATTGAATCTGTTCTCGATCTGGCTAGTTAAATATCCAAAACATAAACCAAGGGCTTTAAAGCTGTTTTAGTGGAATAAACACATAAAGAAAGCGGTAATCTACCACAACTAGCAGCACATACTGCTTTTCATCACAACGCCACTGATGAAGAGATTCTATAACATCTCACTGTTACTGATTGATCATGCAGCTCAAAGCATTATGGGTAGAATCTCTGGTCAGTCTGTTCTGATTCATCAACACAGTTTCACTGATGATCTAGAACGAACAGTAAACCCAGGATAGAGCGGCTGAGTGAATGTGGTCTGGACTG
>JAFVLL020038226.1:0-33192 GCA_021397915.2 Tor tambroides | reverse complement strand
CGACATCTGTGGCATTGTGCTGTGTGATAAAACTGCACATTTTAGAGTGGCCTTTTATTGTGGCCATCCTAAGGCACACCTGTGCAATAATCATGTTGTCTAATCAGCACCTTGATAATCCATCCACCTCACAGGTGTGGCATATCTCGGCAAAGGAGAAGTGCTCACTAACACAGATTTAGACAGATTTGTGAACAATACTTGAGAGAAATAGGCCTTTTGTGTACATAGAAAAAGTTTTAGATCTTTGAGTTCAGCTCATGAAAAATGGGGGCAAAAACAAAAGTGTTGCGTTATTGTGTTAATATTAATATGTGTTAATATTAATATTATCTAATAGCCAATATCTAACATTCACACAGAAATATGTTGCAGTACAAAAGTTAAATATTAATTTGCTGCTATAAATCAGGATTTCCCTGACAAAAAAAGCTGTAATCATGCATACTTGCTGCAGTGAGATGTAAGAAAATAAGCAAAGTAAAAGTAAACATTTTACCCCATTCTGCAATATCAACCCACATATCAAATAGACAGCATATTTATATTGACATGAGCAAAAATTAAGAAATGACAGTCACATTTAATTAGTGAAAAGGTCACGTCTAGTCACTCCATGTTTTCTGCAGACTTTTCTCCACTGGAAATGATTAGTAAAGATTCATTTTCAGTGTTCTTTGGCTGAATGATTGACACAGTTCTGTCCCTCTTCTTCACTGTCATTCCAAACCCGTGTGACTGTCTTTATTCCTGGATGTTTTCTCTGATGGTAGGAGGAGATCTCAGCTCTTTAGAGAGCTTGTGTTGTTGGATGTGTGGTGATGTCATTGTCAGAATTTTTGGTTGATTGGCCTCTGCTCTTTTCAGAGGAGGGAAGAACGAGCCGGAACCAGAGCAGCCGGGGCCCAGGAAGGTGGCGATCCGCAGCATCCCATCAGCTGACGACATCGACCCGGACGTTCTGGAGAGCATGCACTCGCTGGGCTGCTTTCGGGACAAGAACAAGCTGATGAAGGACCTGCTGTCGGATGAGTGAGTGATCTCATCTTTATATCTTCTGTTAGATCTGTTAATCTGTTCTTTCTAGCTAAAAGGCAGCAAAGGGAAATTTAGCCATTTTATTTAGTGCTTTTTTTTGATAAATGGCTGTTTCTCGTCCTCTGTCTCATCAGTGAGAATCAGGAGAAGATGATCTATTTCCTTCTGTTGGATCGTAAGGAGAGATACCCCAGCCATGAAGACCAGAATCTCCCTCCTCGCAACGATATAGGTCTAAAACAGTAACTCTGAATACTGAAACCAAAAATTAATACAGAAGTGTAAATGTATTAATCAAATTAATGTATTAATCTAATTAATTACATGGTGTGGCGATTTATTAATATAATTTACCACAAATTAATTGTACATAAAATTTGGCTGAGAAATCAACCCCAAAAGAAAATTAAAAGTCATTATTGTGTTAAATGATAAAAGCACAGCATAGGCTCTTTAGAAATACATGTCTCTACATACATTTCTGCAAAACTGAAAAAACATACCTATACGTACGATTCACTGCAGTTTCCAGTTGAAATGAACACTAGAGGCAGTAAAACCCTGACAACTTTTATTCCTTTTCATGTAAAGTATGATTTACAGGTACAGAGTTTTGATTAATAAAGCCAAATTTTCATACAGTTACTTGCAGAATATTATGTTATGACTTCAAAACTATTTTAACATCTTACACAATTTGAAAACTGATACTTTTGAATGTTGTCATCACATATACAGCTTCTACAGTTTTCTAATTCAGTAGGTTTGCTCGGTAGCTCACAGCGTTGCACTTGAGTGGTGAAGAGCTCAGGTACGAACCCTGTGAAACTACAGTTCGACAAAACAGCTCAAATCCGCATAAGGAAGTTAAAATAGCACGGCTACATCAATAAATATGTGTTTTTATATCACTTTTGCATTTGTTAACACTATCGGGTAGGTTTAGGGTTGGGCTTGGTGTAGGGGATATTTCCAACACAGAGCATAGAGCAGGGATAGGCAGTTTCGGTCCTGGAGGGCCAGTGTCCTGCAGAGTTTAGCTCCAACCCTAATCAAACACACCTGAAGAAGCTAATCAATGTCTTCAAGATCACTAGAAAGTTACAGGCAGGTGTGTTTGATTAGGGTTGGAGCTAAACGCTGCAGGACACCGGCCCTCCAGGACCGAAATTGCCTATCCCTGGCATAGAGCATTAACCTAGGGCTGGGCGATTTATCTCATGCAATATGCATGCGCATCTCGCAATCTCGCGTTCATTATCGACATTCATTCTTATGAGAAGGACTGCTGGATATGAAGCTTCTGTGCGAACCACGGCCTGTACAGCCCATTTGAAAAACAGGTGATGGGGATTTACCGCTAATCAAGGAGCCGGTTTTACTGACGAGATGCGCATGCATATTGCATGAGATAAATCGCCCAGCCCTACATTAACCTTTAGCGACACTTACGAGATATTTGAATTATGAACAGCTGCAATACGTACATCAAGCAGCGTAATAAAAATGCTGCAATACGTGTCTGTACCAACGTCATAAAAACGTGCCATGGTTACGTATTAAACTTGTGTTTTAACGCCACTCTCTGGACATTTCACTTTGAAACTGCCGCGAAACATGCAGTAAGGTACATATTTACGGTGTTGCAAAAATGTACATAGAGGCACGTATTTCCAATGAGCCTGGGTTGAAAAAGCATAAACTAGTCATTAAACATGAATGTTTAGTCTAAAATGGCCATGATTGATTGATTGATTGATTATGTATTTATTTAATTTTTCAGAACCTGCATCTAAATTGGTATTAATTTATATTTACAGGTGGTTTATTGCAGCTCAAAGGTGGCATGAGTGCAGTGCATTTACACTGCAATTAGAGTTGTGTAAATAATGACATTAGATAAATAGTTAACCATCATTTATTCACATCATGTCATTTCAAATCTGGCACTGGTGTTAATGATTAATTCACAATCAGAAGTGGCTTTACAGACCTCTGCTTTGTACTGCAGATGAACAAAGCCATTGGTTTAAAGTGTTGAATTGGCTTCTGTGTGTGTGTGTGTGTGTGTGTGTGTGTGCAGATCCGCCGCGGAAGCGCGTCGACTCACCCATGCTGAACAGACACGGGAAGAGGAGGCCGGAGAGGAAGTCTATGGAGGTGCTGAGCGTTACAGATGGGGGTTCACCTGTACCAGCACGACGAGCCATCGACATGACACAACATGGACAGAGGTACAGAAAACACACTTCACACACACACACACACACACACACACACACACACACACTGCTGATATTCACTCTTTCCATCCATCCGTCCATCAACATTCGTGATGATACTCCTGATGATGACTTCCACTGTCTCTTATACTTACTGAGGCTGCATTTATTTAAACAAAAATACAATAAAACAGTAAAACTGTGAAATATTTTATTTTATTTTTTTATGTAGTATTAGTAGTATGTAGTATTAAAAATGTGATTTTCTCAGCTTTTTGCTCAAAATGTTGCTTTTTTATGAAACTTACCTATATTCAAATGTTGATTAAAAAAAAAGAATGCTTGAAGCTAGAATAAAACAGATGTATTGCATGTTCAGATATTCATATAACAAAATATTCTGGGAGCCATGAAATTTTAGTGAAAATCCTCAAAAATGCTGGCAGTGGCTGGCAACTTTTTTCAAAAATGCTGGTGGGGAAAGAGTTAATTTTGAAAACAGTTGTGTGTGTGTGTGTGTGTGTGTACTAACTACAGTTTGTGGGCAGGACTACATATTTATATCAACCTATCCAAAATTTGATCAATAATTCAACATTTGCTGCCTCAGGGGTTCTCGTCTATTACTCGATACTCAAAAAAAATCTCAAAATTCAGAGAAATGATTTTTTTTTTCAGTTGTCTTGTGTATTTGATGACACAGTGGAGCGGCCAGTTTCAGATTCTCTGTTAATCCACAGCTGAGGAATATTTCATGGCCCCTCCAGCTGTTTGTCATTGCGTTTGTTTTAAGAAACGTCACTTTGAGGCGAATACTGTCGTAGGCTTGAGAAATTATAGCTGTCGTTCACCATTCACTTGTTTTTTTTTCAACTCAACCTTTTTAAATTCCATTTTTCATCTAACGCTTCAAATTTGGGGTTGTCTTTCTAAAAATACCTGAAATAAAAACGAATGAGAAAAATACTTTTGTAACCAACATCACTGAAAAAACACTTACCTCGCCTGTGAGAAGAAAGAAAGAGTGCAGTCTTTTATTCTCTATAGCCGTTAGTTCAATGTTCAGAGACTCACTGTTCGCTGACTTTGTCTCCCGCTGCAGTAAGAGCAAGTTCAGTAAAAGCTTGGATATCTCGGACGCCAAACGCAAAGCGAGGAGCAAAGAGGAAAGGTACAGCCGGCCTCTGACCTTCAGATGGTTCACAGAGCTTTAGTCATCAAAGATGCAGAGATGCTTTCCCTGTCCAGAGCTTTCCAGCAAGATCCTCTCACTGACCTGCACTGCATTACAGGCTCCTGGCTTCTGTCTGCAATAATAGGCTGAAAGAATGATTTAGTTCAAATGGTGTTATGAAGCCATGAATTGCATCTTGATACTATGTCAGAGTGCTGTCACAAACTTTTTAAAATTATAAACAACTGAAAAAAAGTGGTATTAATTAATATATTTAATACGAAACATGTTAAATTACTATGAAACATAATATATTCTGAGCCTTATTATCTCATGCAGTGTTGCTTATAGGGTAAGTTTTTTTTTTTTTTTTTTTTTTTATATATATATTTAGATTTTAACTGGAAAATAATACAAAATGCTTGTTTTAATTTTTTTGCAGGAGATTTTTACACTTATCAGATGTCATGCTATAAGAAACAGATTTTATGATGTGACACATTTTATTTTATTTTAGTATTATTTATATGCTATTAAAATATTTATTAATACTTTGATTTTTTTTCTGTTTCAGTTTTTCTAAGTGTCATTTCTAAGTTTTATTAATTTAGTTTTTTGTCACATCAATTTTTTTCTTTTCTTATTTATATTTAGCATTAATTTCATTTTAGTACTTCAAATGAAACTGACTTTATGATCTGATGCAGTGTTATTGCAGTATTATTTATAAACTATTTTAATATTTACTAATTTGAATCAGCTTTTATTTTTATATTTTCAGTATTCATTTCAATTTTATTTTATACTTACATAAGTTTTAGTAATTTTACATTTTGTTATGTCTTTTTGTCACATAATGATTGATCTTTAATGCTTTTGTTTACAAATGTATTTATATTTCAGTTTTTAGTCATTTTAGTACTTCCAATAAAACATATTTCAGTTAGTTAGCATTTTATACATTTTATACAAGTTTGAGTTTGTTATAAATTTTTCTTTCACATATTTATATTTTAGTTAAGCTTTATTCCAATAACCCAAAGCCATTTTTAATATTTTAATATATCTGCCTGTTAACTGAAAAAAGTTAAAGCTATTTAGAAATAGAGCATTTAGAAAACCTATTTAGCCTAGCATAAAGCTACTGTAAATGGTCACATGACAGTTCACACAAGTTATGCTATTTCTGCTGCTCAGAACTTAAATCTTTAAGTGAATAAAAGAATAAAATCACTATTTTTCTGAATGTATATAAATTCTTTTCATCAAATCAGGCTGAAAATATATTATTTGTAGCATTTCATACAATTCTAAAGGCTACACCCGCTTAGCATCAAAATATATTTTAATAAACCAATTTAAATAGTAAATGTGACAGTATAAAAATACATTTTTTAAAATTTAAATATGACATATAGTGTGTGAATTGAGACTCCAGTCAACGGTCCAGAATTTCTCTTTGAATTTCACAGATGTATATCATGAAATTAAGTAGCTGTCAGTATATGAAAAGCTCTCAGTGTATCCGATGTTGTGCAAGTATCACCTTGCAGCCAGACCACATCTATTTATTTTGGCCTCCGCTCTCTTTCTCTTCACTCCCATTTCTCCACGTAAACTTTGAACCCTTACCTTCCACTGTATCATAACAATGTAGGTCTCATTCATCCAATTCATCTCAAAACTCAATTTCATTACACTCCTTTCATTCCCACTCAAATGGCCAGACGTATCTGATGGCAGGATTGAAGTGGGGAATTGTCAGGAGACGACCTGAGACTGACACATACGCCACCTGAGGATTTCACAGTGATTGCCTTTCAGAAGGAAGCAGCCGCATATCTGAAGAAAGACAAGTCTCGCTCTGACTGTGTTCAGTGGGATATTAGCTACT
Source organism: Tor tambroides (assembly GCA_021397915.2). Taxonomy (NCBI): domain Eukaryota; kingdom Metazoa; phylum Chordata; class Actinopteri; order Cypriniformes; family Cyprinidae; genus Tor; species Tor tambroides. The sequence goes on along the minus strand of JAFVLL020038226.1, from coordinate 26,864 downwards.
GCTAACTGCATACTATATGCACTATATGCAAGTACACACTGAGCACTTTCTACTTCAAAACTATAATAATAATGTGAATTGGTACAAACTGCAATAATACAATTTCAAAAAGAATTATGCTAGATTGTTGTCAAATTACATTATACTTATTCTATTAATTCACATGTAATTCCAGTGGTTATCAATGTTTTTTTATACCAAAAATATTATTATACAAAAAAAAAAAAAAAATCATAACTCTTGGCAATGAATTAATGAGTCAAGATAATACTGAATCATTGTACAAGCTTTGTTCAAGGGAAGGCGCTCTGAAATGACAGGAAACTCTCTGCATCTTTAACTTTGCAGTAGATATATAGATAGATTGTACACTTAGTTCTCCAGTTTTTAGCTATGATTTTAGATGCCATTACATTACCTTAGTCATATACAACTCATCTTTAGTGTAGTATTTTTGATTTTCTGAATGTTGGTTTGTTGTTGTTCTTTGTTAGTTTTTTTGTTTAGTGTTCTTGTGTTTTGTTTTATTGTTTTTGTTCTGTTTTTTTTTTTTTTTTTGGTAGGTATATCTGTTTTGCATCCATTCTGTGTGTTTTGTTTTTTTTCTTCTGTTTTTTTTTTTCATTTTGTTTTGTGTTTTTATTTTTGTTTTGTATCTTGATTTTTGTTCCATGTTTTATTTTGTATGTGTTCTGTTTTTGTTTGTTTGTGTGTGTGTGTGTTTGTGTGTGTGTTTAAGTTTAGTTTTGTGTCCTTTGTTTTCTCTTCTATTTTTTTGTTTTGTGTTTTTATTTTTGTTTTGTGTCTTGTCTTTTGTCGTGTATATGCTTTGTTTTTTCTTGTATTTTGTTTAGTTTTTTGTTTGTTTTGTTGTTTTTATTTTGTTTTGTTTGTGTGTGTGTGTGTGTGTGTGTGTTTTATGTCTTGTATTATTGTTTTATGAGTGTGTTTTGTTTTTTGTTCTTGTTTTGTTTTGTGTTTTTATATTTATTTTTGTTTTGTGTTTTTTGTATCTTGGGTTTTTCTGTTGTTTTGTTTTTATTTAGTGTTTTTTGTTGTTGTTTTGTTTTGTGTCTTGTGTTTTAGTTTTTGAATGTGTGGAGGTTTTTTGGTGCCAAGCTTTTTTCTGTATCATGATTCACTACCTACTAAAACAGTGCTTTTTGAACTAGAAACGACCTCAGAAACAGACTTTCTGTTGCGTCATTTGTGTTTTTGTGCTGTTTATCAACTTTAAAAGGCTTGAGATCATTGTGTGTCAGACTAAAAAGAGACTTTGAAATGTAATTTTTAAAAGTTGTGTTTGTGTGATGAAGTATGTGGCAAGGAGCAAGTTTTTTTAAATGGAAAGTACATGAGCAAGAGAAGTGAGATTTATGTGATTGATTTAGGTCAAAAGTCATGTTTTGTTAACAGAAGTCTATCCTAATTAATTTTTGCAAAGCAGTTTATTTAAACAAACTGCTTCCCAAAATGATTCACTGTTTCATTTGAATAATCATTTAGTTCTGTAACTCATGTTTTGTCTTTTAATAGTGATGATTTATCTGTAAACAAAATTATAATGCTCTGATTAGTCACCATCTAATGCCTTTCACGTCTAAATATAGGTTTAGCAATTTATGCGTTGCATACGCTGTTGTGCATATATCAGTAAGCCATATGCTGTCTGTCTCCACTCACCCCTGTATAACTCCAGAATAAAATCATAACTATCTTTAGCATTAGCTGGATTCTGTCTAGCCATCTGACAGTTATCACAGCATCTCTATTCACTTTTGACACCCACACAAAAGAGAAATGCCACTCATTAAAAGGTTTCAGCTGAGCCTATTGATTTAAAAATAAACATACATTTTGATATTTCTCTTAAAGGGACAGTTCACCTAGAAATGAAAATTTGCTGTTAATTTGCTTACCCTCAGGCCATCTAAGATGCAGGTGAATTTTTTTTTCTTGAGTACAACAGTAAAGAGGATTTTTAGCTAAAACTGTGGTCCTTGGTGATCCATACAATGTGGGTATGCATTGTACAGTCAGCGGCTGCCTGTTTGTGAGAATAAAAAAAGCATATCAAGGAACACAAAATTAATATCTGTGGCTCCTGACAATATATTGAGGTCTTATGAAAAGAAACAATCAGTCTGTGCAAGAAACTGAACATTGACAACATTATTAACTGTAATCCAGAGCCTCAAGAAAACAGTCTGGAGTGATGTCTGGCTCATAAACGAATTGTTCTTTTGAACTGATTCTTTTTAATGAACTCATTGAACCAGTTCACCAAATTGGACTGAAGAGTCTGAAACAGTTCATGGCTCAAGCAGCACAGATCTACAAGTTACTCAATCAAAATCACTTTGGGACACCTGACAGTCACTTTGAAATGAGCCGGAAGAGTGGCGTATCTGATCCTATGATGAATGAACTGATTCAGCACTCCAGTTCCTCCAACAGTCACTGAAATGAGCAAACAGTTTGACTCGAATCAAAGACAGATGAGTCACTGATATGGGCATGCGTGAACTAAGCACTTAAATGAAATGTCGAAATGAATTTTTTTTTGGTTTCTCTTGGTTTATGTAAATAGGTGAGCTAAAGAAAACTAGTTTATTGACTTTATATTCTTTAGACATGTAAAACATCTATGTTTCACATCACTAATGGGTGCTTCGATATATAATTGCGTATATGTGAAGTCATTGCATGATTACGTAAACAAACTTTTAAACTGAACCAAAAACAAACCTTCCGAAAGAAGCTGTTTTCCTCAGATTTCCCTGTTTGGTTGAGGCTCTAGATTACAGGTAATAATGTTGTAAATAATGTTCATGTTCTTGCACTGACCGATTGTTTCACTTCATAAGACCTCAATATATCATCAGAAGCCACGGGCATTAATTTTGTGTTCCTTAATATGCTCTTTTGACTCTCAGAGTGACAGTATATGACTTGCATTATATGAATCACCAAGGAACACTCTTTCAGCTAAAAATCTTCTTTACTATTCTACTGAAGACAAAAAAAGGCACCTACATCTTGGATGGCCCGAGGATGAGTAAATTAACAGCAAATTGTCAAAATTAAAAATTCTGTCATTCATTTTCAGTGAACTGTTACTTTAACCCCTCTTTTTGATGTCTTTTTTCTTTCTCTCTCTTGTGTAGAGGTAGACCGATATGGGTTTTTCTCTGGCCGATGCCGATGCCGATATTTAGAAATCAGGGCAGCCGATGGCCGATATATGATGCCGATTTTTTGGGCCGAGATCAGACTGCTGTCCGGCTCAGTGCTTTAGGGCCGAGGGGGCTGCTTTTATCCCAAACAGACCTGACAACTGACCTGGATTAGAGATCCAGAGAGAAGCAGGGACAGAGATCAAGATTCACAGTGGCAAAAGTAATAAGAATGTGGAGAGGAAGACAAGGCGAAAGTTGGTGGAGAAGTTTAAAAGTCTTCTGTTGATTTAAACCAGTGATCACACAGTGATACAGTGGCTCATTGTTTGTAAGAGGAAAGACAGAAAAGATTGAGCAGTGCTTTGATGAGAAGGATGTGTGAGAGTGAAAGAACAGCTGCCGAGAGTCGTGTTGGGCGGCTCTTGGTTCTGATGAAGACAGACTGTGAGCTCATAATGGACATATTTCATTCTTGAAGATGATTGAAATGTTCGATCTGTATCTGTGTGGACATCTGCTGTTGAAAAAACCCAAACAGTTACAGCTCAGAATGACGCAAATAGAATTACACTTTTTTTTATTTTAAAACAAATTATCATTAATGATGTAATTAATATTATTATTATTAATAACATTAACATAACATTAATAATTTAATGTTTTTGCAGAAACCATGATTCAGTTTTTTTAAGGTTTCTTTGATGAATAGGAAGTTCAAAAAGAACAGCACTTATTTGAAATAGCAATCTTTCGTAACAGTATAAATGCCTTTACTGTCACTTTTGATTAATTTAATGCATCCTTATTGAATAAAAGTGTTAATTGGACAATAATATTAAATACTCTTTTTATAGCCATGAATAAAAATGTTTATGACCCAAATTTTAAAAATAAAATAAAATAAAATTACTGACATATAAAGCCTGATTTTACTTCATCTCTGAGAATGAGAGATCAGATTTACTCTTTGGTGTCTGCAATTGCGTGTGTTCATCAGCACCCTGTTCTCTCTTCCTGACCCCTCTGAGCTGCAAGCGGCGTCTGACCGTGTGTTTTATGGTCTGTGTCCTCACAGGTCACGGTCCATCAGCGGCGCGTCCTCTGGTCTCTCCACCAGCCCTCTCAGCAGCCCACGGGTGAGTAACTCCGCCCTCAGCACACCCACTTCTCTCTATCCACCAATCAGCACGCATCTGCTCAATCACCTTCATGGCTATCATATCACACTCCATTTTGTGTTGGAAGGACACTGTATGTATACTACACAACTGTGATTAGTGACATAGTAGCCTATCGATTTCCATAAAAACACATTTGGATTGCTAATTTGGCTTTTATATTTAAAAGTTTGGCTATGTATATATGTCTGAAGATATTAACAAGCAAAGTGCTCACAATACAGTGAGAGTATGTAGCAGTGTATTTTATGTTTCGTAGATATATTATTATAATTTGTGTTAATATTTTGAAATGAATTTTTTAATGTTTTTATTTTAATTGGGAAGTTTTTGTCATTTTTTTTAAGTTCTGTATAGTTTTTTTTATTAAGTTTCAGTTTTTAGTTATAGTTTACTTATTTGTAATAATTTTAGTACTAAACTAAACAAAATTTAAAATGTTGCTTTGGCCAGCAATGTTGTCTTGAGATGCTGTTATTTTGAATATTAGAATTTTTATATTTTCCATTTTAATTTTAATTTTAAGTTTCAATGTTTTTTTTATACGCCTAAATAGCTTTCATTAATTATAATTTCAGTTTTTAGTTTTAGTTATTTGGATAGGTCAAGTTATCCTTTTTTATATTTAATTTTATTTCAGTTAATGTATATTTTATGTCAATTAACAAAACCACTAGATGAGTTTTTACTAAGACGTGGGAAATTATTATTTTTTAAAATTCCTCATCCAGCATGAATGACTTGAAAGCTCATGAAAATTAACCAGTCATAAAGTGTAGGAACCCTGGAAATAAACAAGTAAACAAGAAAGGAAATCGTGCAAGAGTGAGTCGCAGAAGACAGCAGTTTTTGTTTCATGGAGATATACTCTTTCATCCCATCTTCTGCTCTCTGTGTCTTTCCTCAAGTGGAAATCCAGCTCAGGGAACGCTGTAGAAAATCCCGCTCCTCTGATTAGCACAGAAGCTCTTGGTTAAACTTTTCCAGTTGGCTTGTTTAAGACGGCTCACAGATTACAAAGGCCTTACCCTAAAGCTCGCCAATGTATAGTGCTGATTCCGAGTGGAAATTGATTTAGAAGTTCACTCTAAACCTCTGTTCTGTATGTCACATAAAAAAGGATTTTGAAGTCAGTCTTTTCATGTCATTTTTGACATAAATTAGGTTAATGTACTGCTTGTAACTTTTGTGAATTTGTTTGCTTTGATTACTTTTCTGGACTCCAACTGTGAAGAGACGATTAAGGCTTGAAGTATTTCTGCAACTCAGTAGCTTTTGTGTTTTGAGACATTCATATTCAGACACTCACAAGCTTTGAAGGTTTATGCATGATTCGGAACTTGGACACAGTCAGGCATTGCATTTCTTTGATGTTAGTTTGTTAACAGATGATTCTTAGAGCAAGTCCAAATTCATACTGCAAATTACATTGTCCACACCTCTCATATATGATTTCTTGTTTGATACCCAAGTTGCTCATTTCACGGCAGAAAACTTGCTCTTAAATCTCTTTTTATTTTTCCATTGGCAGCTTTCTTTGGTGTGCCTGAAAAGACTTGATTTGCTCTTCACAATGGTCTTGTTGCATCTTTCACTCACCGGTCTTGGCTAACTGCATGCTTTTTTTGTTTCTTCTGCACCACCATGGCTCCTTTTTCCTCCTTAAATTATTCCTTCCCTTTTTCTGTGTTTTACCCACAATGCTTTGACTCGTGACTGTATATCTCGATGTGTTCTGCTCTGGTTCTCACCTTCCCCCAAAGCCTGTCCGAAAGTTCTGTGTCCCGCCTCAGTCCACTGAGCTGCTCTTGTCCCCCAGTTCTAGTATCACCGACTCCCTAAAACCAAACTCAGATCAGAACGAGTCAAAAACCACAACTTCTAACTCCCTAACACCAAACTCTATATCTGAGTCTCTCTTGCCCTGTCCAAAGACCCAAACTCTTCCAGCCAAACCCAAAGACAAACCCTTACAATCCGCCCGATCAAACCCCCTACCTGAATCTGAGCCCGAACACATTTCGACTGTCAAGTCAGAACCTTCGACTCCATGTCAACCTCAACCGCCCTGTATACCGAGCAGCCCACTGGTGCGGCGGGCGACCCCAGCCTCCATCATACCCCCTCAACTCTCTGTCCCCTTTAGGCCTGTTGCTCCTCTTTCCCCTATCCGTTTACACCACTTCCACCCTGTGCCCGGCTCTGACCACACCACCAAATCTATCCCCACCATACAGGTGACCCCCCACCCCTCTCCAAGGGGCAGCCCCATCCCCACCCCCAAAGGAACACCCGTGCACACGCCTAAGGACAGCCCAGTGGGGACACCGACCCCTACGCCACCCCCCAGCCCCTCCATCGGGGGAATGCCCTGGAAGATGCGCCTCAACTCCATCAAGAACAGCTTCCTGGGCTCTCCGCGCTTTCACCGCAGGAAACTGCAAGGTATTGGTGGATACAGTAAACAAGCCACAATTCTTCCATCCATGCATTCTCCAAACCACTTGTCCCGAGTAGCCTATCCTAGCATCTCTGGCCGAAGGAAGGTAAAACTCTGGATGGATGGCCAGGCTATGATCCATGACCCCATGAAATCACCATTGCGTGGGGTTTAATCCATGTTTGTTAGCCTTGAGGCAAATCTAGATACTACCATACTCATAAAAGTTGACAAGAATAATGAATTCTCTTTTGGGAAAACCAACAATGAGCTAACAATGTTGATGATGTCATCTTGTCTTATAGCAAGGGTTCTCAACTCTGGCCCTCAACGTCCACTTTCCTGCAGAGTTTAACTCCAACCCTAATCAAGTTCACCTGGACAAGCTCATCAAGGTCTTCAGGATCACTAAAAAGCTACAGGAAGGCATGTTTGTTTAAGGTTGGATCTAAACTCTGCAGGACAGTTGACCTTGAGGGCCAGAGTTGAGAACCCCTGTCTTGTCCAATAAAATGCTCTGGAGCAGGGGTGTCCAATCCTGTTCATGGAGGGCCAACGTTCTGCAGAGTTTAGTTCCAACCAGCTCCAACACACTTGCCTGGAAGTTTCTAGACCTTGATTAGTTGGTTCAGTGTGTTTAATTAATGTCAGAGCTAAACTCTGCAGGACAGTGACCCTCCAGGAACAGGACAGGACGCCCTAGGTCTAGAATGAGAATGCCCCGGCCCCCTTAAAGGATTAGTTCACTCCAGAATTAAAATTTCATGATAATTTACTCACCCCAAATGTCATCCAAGATGTTCATGTCTTTCTTTCTTCAGTCAAAAAAAATTGAGGTTTTTGAGGAAGTATTTTTCTCCATATAGTGGATTTCAACGGTAGCCAGTGGGTTGAAGGCCCAAATTGCCGTTTCAATGCAGCTTCAAAAGGCTGTACACGATCCCAGCCAAAGAATAAGGGTCTTATCTAGTAAAACGCTCTGTCGTTTTCTAAAAAGAATAAAAAATTATATACTTTTTAACCACATAACATGCACTAGCTATGTGAGGCACGTCCATGATTTCAAGCATTACATAGTCACGTTGGAAAGGTCACGTACTGTATGACGTAGGCGGAAGTACCGAACCAGTGTTTACAAGTGTGGAGAAGGAAAACCATTCAAAAGTTGTATGTCTTATATGTCTTTGTATCCGTTTATTGTTTAAAATGGTCTGTTCATATGCATATCCTGGATGATTAAATATGTCTTTGTATCAGTTTATTGTTTAAAATGGCCTGTTCGTGTGAATGTCCTGGATGATTAAATGTTTTGAAATCTTTTGCTAGGAAAAAACATGACCTTTCCAAAGTGATTACATAATGATTGAAGTCGTGGACGCACATTTCAGAGCTAGTGCAAGATAATAATATATACATATATTTTTTTTAGAAAATGAACAATCATAGATGAGTATGTAAGAGCACACCTACCTATTACACAATTACCAGTGACCAATGATAGCTTAAAGGTGTTTACCAGCTAGAGTAAACTTTCCTGGAAAGTTTGCTTTGACAAGCTGTTTCAAAGTCCTGGAATGAATACCAAACAAACTTCATTTTGGCCTGATATTGTTTGAGATTACATCACACCAGTTTGTTCTTCAATTTCGCTTGAAGTATATTGGAGACTTAATTCTAAATACAATCTGCCCCAAACTAGAAATAGAAAACTGTTGTGTCTTCTGGTTCTGTCAGGCTGCAACATAAATTAAAGACTACTGGCAGTCCTGCCTCAACTTCCCGTTGGACTTTTCCAATGCCTCAAACTTTGTCATTAAAGAAAAGATGATTTTTTTTCCCCTTAAACTGTTTCATGAGGTGTTTAAATAAACTTGGTTTGCTATTGGCTCATTAATAAGTCACAAACACCTGGAATCGTTTGGGTGGCCAACAAAGAGAGAATAAGTTGATTTTAATTATATCTTCCAAATCCCCCTTAATGCAGTCACTCTACAATGAATCACTATAGGCCTGAAATAAAGCTCTTACCTCCTCCAGTTTGACTGGATCTGTTTCACGGCTTGTTGTGGCTAAATGCTCTCATTTACATACTGACTGTAAACTAATATTAAGCCTGCTACCATGGTTACCACCTCACATTGTTTCAGTGGCATCAGTTTGCATATTTAAATGCCTTCTCCTGCATGCGACCCCATAATGATCCAGTTTTTAACATTTTAATCCCATGCCAAAAGGGCAACATGTGAGAAATACTCACAATTCACATTTGCATGCCAACTATAGGCTGTAATTATGTCCTACAGTACATACAGAGATGTTGAATTAGTTAGAAAGCTATTGGAAAATGATATACAATTTTGATGAATGACAAAAATAGAACATCCTAACATCGTTGCTTTATTCTAAACAGTTCCCACTCAAGAGGAAATGTCCAGCCTCACGCCAGAGTCTTCCCCAGAGTGAGTACACACCTTTTTATAGTATGTTACGGATTTCCCATTGACTGCTATTGTCTTTTTTTATTAGGCTAATTATATTTATTTTCAGAAGCTTCATGAACCTTTTCCATGAGAGAGAGAGCATTACTACAACTACTACTACTGCTATTATTATTATTATTAATATTATTATTATTATTATCATAAGCATTTATTTATTTATGCATGATAAGACTTGGTCTAGGGTACTTTTAATTAATATTCTCATATAATTTATATGTCAATTTTATTTACTCCCTTTATTTAGCTGTTGTTATTGTTGGTACCATTGGGAGGTCCCTACACTGTATGTGATTTTAGGTTTTATTATCATTATTGGGACATTTGTTTTCCATAAAAATGCCATAATGCATTTCCAGCTTACCATTAAGTCAGTTCTATGCTGGAAATGTAGCCACCAAGAAGCATCCTCTGAAAAAGACAAATAGTAGACCTTGAACAATACTTACCCAACAACAGTGTTGATGTAAAACCCCCTTAGCACTTCAGAAATCATTGTGAGGTGTGTTTGCCTCTGTTAAACCATTTAGTCTTTTTTTTTCCAGTCTAATGGAAGCTCAGTCATATCTTTCTCCTACTGAGGCGGGTCTCAGCGCACAGCAGACAGCAGTCACAAACTCTCTCCCCCACACGGAGTGATGCCTCATCCTCTTTTGTTTTCTATTTTGTCTTCCATAACTTATCCGCCTCTCTCTCGCTTTCCACGCCAGCTGGATAAGCCGCGGCGCTCTCTGCTTTCTTTTGTCATCCTCTGCCATAAATCAGTTTCTGGAAGCTAAGTTGCGAGCGACTGTGCTTTTGTTGATATACAACAGCGGCGGACGGAAGCTTTTTAGAGCTACAACGATGTTTAGACAGACGGTTATTCCTTTATATACTAAAGCGAGACCAAATTACAGCTGCTAGTTTAAGCACCAGGGATTTTGCTTGATTTTTCCATCAACAGAGATGCTTTAATTTTCAGAGACCTACTGCACCAAAAATGCAATAAAACCTATCTTTTGCTAAATATGACTCCAGCTTATACTCTGAAATTTATTGTAGCAACATGCAGAAATATATTTACAATTTATCTACAAATATTTACATTTTCTAGCAATGTAAAGTCAACATATTCACTGATATATTAAATGGTAAAGAGCATTACACTTTAAAATATTTGTGATATCGCTGTGATTCAGCTGTAGGACTCTGACAAATGGGGTTCAAAAGAACAAAATTTTGTGGAAAAAAGTAAAATTATTAATGTCTTTGCTGTCACTTGATCAATGTAATGCATCCTTGCTGTGTAAAAGTATTAAATTCTAAAAAACTGATATAAACAGTTATAAATGTAGAATATATATTTAATTAAAAAAATACTGTATATTTAAATGTAAAAGTTTTTGAGATTTACAACCATATATTCCAGATTATTTATTTAGATTTCTTAATATAAATTATTACAGATTTACAATTAGGTATATTTTTGTTTACATTTCTTAAAATGTTTAGTGTTTAAATGTTTAAACATGGCAACATTCCAGAAATATTCAAACTTGTGGATACATCTTTTATTAATTTTACAGGAATGCAACAGTGGGTGTTAATGATTAACAGTTCAGAGTCCATTCATTAAATTATAGATACATCTTGCAAACAATTTTTTATCACAGCCAATTTAACTGAAAAGTTGTACCCAAGACTTTGTAGAGGTCAGTGCAACTGCGTTGTGTGCCTCTAAATATGTGAACCAACTTGGCAAGTCTTCTAAAATTTCTATCACAACACGTTATGCAGTCATATTTTGGATTTTATAACCAATGACTTCCTTAAACATATTTTAGGTTTTAGCGCCTTATGGATTTTTATTTGACTTCTTTGATTTGTCACAACCATCAATATGACCTCATGCAAAGTTCATCATGTTAATTTGTAGACCCTCTGCTGTGTGCCGTTCTTTCACATATAGTCCCTTTTATGAATTTTTCAATATCAATTTATTTTGCATAAGCACCATAAGATCTATCTCATTCTGATTTCTGATAAGGACTGATCTTGTACCCCCTGAAGACTTCATAAAAACTTCATGTTTCATATTTCTCTCGCTCTGCAGACTTGCCAAAAAATCTTGGTTTGGTAACTTCATCAACCTAGAGAAAGAGGAGCAGATCTTTGTGGTTATTAGGGACAAGCCACTGAGCTCTATAAAAGCCGACATCGTCCACGCCTTTCTGTCGGTAAGCAATCTCTTTTGCATGCCTCCAATCCTGTTTCATTCCTCCACTGTAAACGACAGCTATGAATATTTGAATATATGCTTCTGCATTCTCTCTATCAGATTGAAAGACTTTGCCCGTCGCACCGGTTTTGATAGGCTTGGCCGGAAGCCTGTGTTTTTACATTTGCAAATACCTTTCTGATTTGTGTTTCAATTCTGTAAAATGCTAGTCTGTGATGTTTCCATCCTCCCCGTGGCTGCCTCTTTCATTAGAGGTCAATGGAAAATCAACGCAGGGCATGAATCATTAGCATATAGATGTTGTGCCTCGAGAGGTTTGTGCAGAAGGGAAGGGAGTTTAGTCTGCTGTTTAGACCTGCAAGTGCTTTAAATGTGCACTTAAAAAGTTGCTTGTCATACTTAGTGACAATTTCCTCGCTTTCAGCTACGTAGAAGTTAAGGTGTGGTCATATTAGCACAATTTCTGCAACATTTTCCAGGGGAAAAGTCCATTGTCAATAGTGTAGCAGTGCTGGGCAGATTACTTACAACTGTGGTCTGTTGCTGATTCCAAATTTCATGACAAAAATTGTAGTTAGAAATGTAATCAGTTACATTACATATTTTAGGTAATATAATTGGACTACTTTTTGATTACTTTTAGATTACTTTTGGCCTAAATAGTTTATCACATTGATTTAAATAGCATAATGTTCTACAATATTGATATAAAAAATAAGAAAATAATATACAAAATATTTTATTTGTGACCATCAACCTGCATCAGAGGATCATGATCATGCAAATGTGTTATTTATTATCTTCTTAACTTGAAATCTCAAGGGGTACGTCAAGTAAATATATTAGATGCTATTTTGTGAATCTGTAATCATGTAATCAATAAAAAAGTAACTGTAATCCAATAACAAGTCAATATTAAGTAATTAAGTAAAAACTAAGTAATATTAAGTAATTAAGATGCATTTACTGGCAAAATTATGTAAGATACTTAAGGCCATTGCACACTGAGTCCGAAATGTTCGCATGCGTTTTTCCGTTTTTTCGCATTCCCCATCCTTTCCTATCAAAATGCATGCAACGGATGCGAAAACGCAGAAAATCGAACCTGATCCAAATTTTTTTTTGACGGATGAAAGTTTCGGAGGCAGTGTGCAAACGTGATTGATACAACGTGAGGTCGTATTAATTTTTTAACGTGCGAAAATTTCGGACTCAGTCTGCAGAGACCTTTAGTCTCCAGGGGAGAAAAACTAAATTAAGTGCATTTTGCTTAAAACTAGTATCGTTAATTTGCAGTGAGGTTACTTTCAAATTAAGCAGCTTTTTGTGGGTCAACATGACAAATTCCCACGGTGACTTGAATCTGATGTGAAGTCTGTGAAATCTGAAATTCCCAAACCTAGATTCCTATCGAAATAACTGGATTTTGCCCACGAAAATTCACCAAATAACGGTACACGTGACCGCACCTTAATAAACAGCCACGCTTTTCTAAGTTTCCATTGATGTTCCTCAAAGGTGCTTCCAAATATGTAACGGTGAATCGATCCTTGCCATCCTCTTTCCTCAGATACCCAGCCTCAGTCACAGCGTTGTCTCGCAGACGAGTTTTCGGGCCGAGTACAAATCCACCGCTGGCCCCACCGTCTTCCAGAAGCCTGTTAAGTTTCAGGTCGACATAACGTACACCGAGAGCACTGCGGCCACCAAGGAGAACGGCATCTACTCAGTCACCTTCACTCTGCTCTCAGGTAACTACAGCAACTGCAATCAAGCCACCATTACATCAGCACTCAAGACTGTAGAATGCCAGCATAGCTTGAAATGAACAAAAATAGCTGCAGGTAAAAGAGAAAAAGGTGAATTATTTTATCTTTCTCCATGATGTTGAAGCATATTTGGGAATAATTTCATTAAATCTGTCAGAATAACCTACAACAGTATTTTTTAAAAGAAAAAAAAATCTAATGTAGCGCACTGGTTAGGTCAAGTTGGCAATATGGCTGGATGAAAAAAATCAAAAAAAAATATTGATAGATATCTTGAAAAATATCTTGATATTGTCTGCCTTTTGACTATCAGTATGTATCTCGATATATAGTAATGTATTTGCTTTTAAATAGCTTAAGGGTATTTTTTCTGTCAAATATTTTGCAATAGTTTTTTTTTACCAAAAACGCTTTGTCGCTAAATATTGTAAAACAAATAATAAATACAATTTAAAACTAATTTCAATTTATATTCACTAATGCAACTATACATAGTTGATATATAAGGTTAAAATCTCTGTTTATTACTCATTTTAATACAATTTTCACTAAATTACCAGTAAATTTCACAGAGAAATGGCAAGTTTACAACATAGAAAGACTGAGTTAGAAAGACTGAGATAGTATTTTCTTATGAGACATGCTCCAGTTATCTTTGTTATGTTTACCAGAGCTCTGAACCGGTTCAAGGAATGAAAACTAAAAACGTAAACGAACAAAATTTTGACAGGAATATAACCGGAAACAGAAACAAAATCAAATTTAATAGTGTCTAAGAGAATTTTAAATTTGAAATGGCCATGAACCGGTTGATAACGTTATTTTATCATTCTATTTAATATTTGAATTTTGCAGTCAACCAATCATGAATTCAAGTAGTACAGCCTATGCCAATGTGACGTTGACGTGTCCAACGAGTGAAATGCCCGCGCTCAGCTGTTAATTTATCATAGGTAAGTCACAATGGCAATATCCCAGCATTAGATTATCTGAGGATGTGTCACGAACCATTAAGCATTAGGCCTACAATTAAGTGAAAATGAATGGCAGGTAATATGCATCTTCTTATGTGTTTTGAAACCAGCAAAAATTGCAGGATAGTGTTGAACATGGAACGGTAATAATACAGAGGAACACAGGAACGGAAACGTTAAAATACTGTTAAAATAACGTTAATTTTTTTTTTTTTTTTCATTTTTAAGCCCTGATATTAACAACTTTAAAAAAACATTTTGTTACATTGTAGTCTAATCACATTGGGTCTCATTCAGTAATAATTTTGCAGGTTATTCATATTTAATACAGGACAACTTCTAAAAAAATATGTCCACCTAATTCACAACACTGTATGTACATGAATTTGTTCTGAACCTCATTCTTTTGTTAATGTACAACCCCAATTCCAGGAAAGTTGGGACATTTTGTGAAATGCCATAAAATCAAGAATGTGTTATTTGTTCATTCTCTTTAATCTTTATTTAATTGCTTAAAGTACAAAGAAAACATTTCCAATGTTTTCACTGGCCAACTTAATTTTATTTTGTAAATAAAAACTAATTTTGATTTTGATGGCTACAACACATTCCAAAAAAGTCAAATCCCCTTTCCTTTTAATTAGACATTTTAATCATCTGGGAATTAAGAATGCTCATTTTTAAAGTTTTGCAAGCAACATTTTTCCCAGTCACACTTGATACAAGACTTCAGCTGCTCAGCAGGCCATAGTCATTGTTGTCTGATTCTCCTTTTCATGATGGGTCATACATTTTCAATAGGAGACAGATCTGCTGGCCAGACAGTCACATCAACATGTGTCTACAAAACCATGCTGTTGTAGCACATGCAGAATGAGACCTGGCATTGTCTTGATCTAATAACCATGGACTTCCCATGAAAGATGTTGTCTTGATGGCAATATATGTCTCTGTACAATCCCAATATATGCCTCCACGTCAATGGTACCTTCACACATATGCAAGTCACCCATGCTGTTTGCACTGATGCACCCCCATAACATGACAAATATTTTCTTTTGTACCTGTCACTGATTAAAGTCTGCATGGTCTCTTTCATCTTTGGGACTGACAATTTGATGTCCGTTTTCCACAAAAACAAGCTGAAATGTGGACTCATCTGACCACAGCACACATTTTCACTGTCTTTTGGACAACCTAAGATGAGCTCTGGGCCAGAGAACTCACTGGCGTCTCTGCCTAAAATTGATGTATAGATTTCTCCTTGTGTAACAGAGATTCAAATTGCATTTCTTGATGCAGCTGCAGACTGTGTTAAATCACAACAGTTTTCCATAGTACTCCTGAGCCCATGTGGCTATATTTTACACAGCAGCATGACGTGTTCTCTTGCAATGCCATCTGAGGGCTCAAAGATGACAGGCATTCAACTGAGGTTTCCTGCCTTGCCCTACACGTACTGAGATTTCTCTGGATTCCCTGAATCTTTTCACAAAATTATATATGGTAGTTGGTGAAAGACCTGAATTCTTTGCAATTTTGCATTGAGAACTGTGATTTTTTGATTTGTCTGACAATTCTCTCATGAAGTTTGGCACAAAGTGGTGAGCCACGATCCAGGTTTGCTGGCAAAGACAGGATGCTCTGTATAAACTCAGTCCTGACCTATTACCAATTCACCTGCTTATTGTGGGCTGTTTCAAAACAGTTTAACTTGGATATTCTATAACCTTTTCACTTTTATTATGCCTCTGTCCCAACTTTTGTGAAGTGTGTTGCAGCCATCAAAATTAAAAATTGTTTATATTTGCAAAATACATTTAAGTTGGTCAGTGAAAACACTGGATATCTTTTAATTGTACCTTTGTCAATTAAATGATGGTTAAAGACCGTTAACAAACCATATATTCTTGATTTTATTGCATTTAACAAAATGTCCCAACTTTTTTGGAATTGGGGTTGTATTTGGAGTATTATTAATTAGCAATCATGTGTCCAAGATTAGTCATTTGCATAAAAGACACCCAAAACATATGTGACCCAGGACCACAAAACCAGTCATAAGGATAAATAAATAAGCTTTCCATTGATGTATGGTTTGTTAGGATAGGACAATATTTGGCTGAGATACAACTATTAGAAAATCTGGAATCTGAGGGTGCAAAAAAAATCAAAATATTGAGAAAATCGCCTTTGAAGTTGTCCTAATGAAGTTCTGAGCAATGCATATTACTAATCAAAAATTAAGTTTTGATATATTTATGGTAGGAAATTTACAAAATATCTTCATGGAACATGATCTTTACTTAATATCCTAATGATTTTGGCTATTGCTACAAATATACCCGTGTGACTTAAGACTGGTTTTGTGGTCCAGGGTCACGTATACATATAAGGCCTTTCGAAACAATTTTTCATTTCCAGTTTTTTGTCACTCTCAGGCTCAGCAATCATATGACGCATATATATGATGAAATATAATTAAGATTAACAAGTATATGAGGCCACCTAGACTATGTGGGTGCATGTTTTTAGTTGTTCCTACATTTTTTCAGTAATTTACAATAAATTAGAGTACAAAAGTTAGAAGAGTTATGTAAAATGTTTGTATGATTTCTGAAATTCTTACATTTACTCTTGGCAGGAATTTTCCATGTGTCCTCTAAGGAACAATCCTTATAAATATTTCCATTTAATTCTTAGATTGAGCCAAATAGCCTCTTACATGCTAATTATCCCATCAGTATACTGCAGATCACAATAACAACAAAAGATAAATAGAACACCTAAAAAGGCTTTATTATTTCGGCTGATGCATCATTCTCCCTTATTTTCTGCCATTAATATCCATTACGTCTCCTCATGATAGTGCCAGCAGCAGCTCTTATCCACTACAGTGTGCAGGATGTTAAATAATGTTGTTGCCCACCTAGCAGAGATAAGAAAGACAGCAAGTTACAAGTAGTTTTACAATAAATTCCTGTCAGATTCCTAAAAGGCTCCAATTTTTCTGTCTGTGGAGATTTTCTCTCTAGAGTGCACACCAAGTGAATGAGTACTCGATTAATCATCTTAAGGAAGCTCTGCGCTAACTTCCTGCTTCAAAATGTCAACATGGTTTTATATATGACCTGTTGCACTTTATTGTAGGTCCAAGCCGGCGTTTCAAGCGGGTGGTAGAAACGATTCAGGCGCAGTTGTTAAGCACACACGACCAGCCAGGAGTCCAGCAGCTGTCTGGTGAGTATAAATCCCCTGTCCCTTCCTCCACTCTGTCCCGAGCTCCACAATCCCTCTCATGCCTGTTTATACCCCTCCTCCATCATGCATGTCAGCACACCACAAAACAACATCACAATATTCTCCACATGATCCCCACCCTAAAGCAATCCCCATTGGGACGCTAGAAGACATGGGGTGTTTTCCAGTTCGTGGTGATTCCCTTTGGCTACACCGCTGCTCCCATTTCTCAGACAGCATTAACGGTAGATTTTCTGACAGTTCTCCAAATATGGACACCTCGGCTTCATGATTTCTAGTTTTGGGAGACGGTGTCCTTGTTGGATGACTGATATGGACCCGTTATGTAAAGGTTCCTGCTACCGTTTTAGGTCGGGATAACCCTAAAACCGAAGTCTGGCTTTGTCAGCATCAGCTATTGTTCTAAACCAACCAGAGCACAGAAAACACAAATCAGGGACATTATTATAATATATCAAGTTTTTCTTCAGTATATACACCTTCTAATACCTTGAACTATGCAAAGCTTCAAGGGTGAACAGCTGAGTATGTTTTTTTTTTTTCAAAGGAGAATCACAAAGAAAAGCCAATTTTCCATTCTATTCTCCATCCTCCTCGTGCACATCCTCTATTCTCGACACATGCTGCTACTTGAGTCCCAACCATCTCCCTGATAACGGCTCCACCTAGGGTTTGTTAGGTGAACAACAACATCTAATAGAAAAAATACAATGTATAACCCAACTTTTTTTTTTTTTTTTTTTTCAAATGCACACCAATACAGATTATTTCGGTAACTACTGGTAATGGCTCTCTAGGGATATTTAGTTATAATTAACATCTTTGATGCTCTTTTCCTGGTATTTGTTCAACACTCTGACAAAATATGATGGAGATGACTGAAAAAAAAAAATTAGAGAGAGTAATAATGAGAGTAATAATTATATAAATGAAAGGCTGCATTTATTTGACCGTAATACAGTCTATTGTCAGCATTATTAGAATTTAAAAGAACTTTTTTCTATTTGAATATGATGGAAAAATGTAATTTTAAATGTAATTAAAATGTAATTTCTTCATGTGATGGCAAAGCCATTACTCCAGTCTTTAATGTCACATGATTCTTTAGAAATCATTCTATTATACTGATGTGTTGCTCAGTTATTATTAGTGTTGAAAAGTTTTTGCTGCTTAATATTTTTCATATTTTGGGGAAAACCAACATTTTTCATGATTTGTTCAATTTATTTGAAACAAAACCTTTGTAAAATTATAAATGTCTTTATGGTCATTTTTTTTTATCAGTTTAGTTTTTTTCTTTTTTTGTCAATTGAATAACAAAATTTAAATTAAAAAAAATCTATAATAAAAATATTTATAATAATTCATAATACTTGTTTTATATGTTTCTTGAGCAGTAAATCAGCATATTACAATGATTTCTGAACAAGCATGTGACACCGAAGACTGGAGTAATGGCTAATGGTAATATTTATAATTTTATTTTAATGTCTTAATACTTAATTTGTATTATACTATTCCATTAAATTAAACTTTTCACTGAAATTGTTTTGCTAAGAATATTCTGTATTTATTTAATTACAAATGTTTTTAAATAAAACACAAAAAATGCAAAATATGCTTTTTTTTCCCAGTGGTATACTATTTCACGAAATAGTATTTAATAATAAAGTAGTATTTAATAAGGAGGTTTCAGGGAGTGTTGGGCAACAGAAAGAAATCTTAGACCATCTCAAAAAAGTAGATCCTTGCTTTTTTTTCCCTCCTGTCGTCCTTCTCTGTTCCCACCCCACTGTCTTTCACTGGCTTTCTTTCTTTCTCCTTTGCTTTCACTCAAACACGTCACATTCATGCGCTCCGTGTCTCATTCAGCGCTGTATGACTCACTGTGGTTTGAACGCACTACTGCACTGCAGATGAATGGCACATAAACACTGCAGTCAGATTACACTCACTGCTCCAAAAATAGACACTTAAATTATGGAATAAATGATGTTATTTTGTGTAGGAGGTTGTGGTTTTCTGTGTGTATGCAAATAACTAACCTGCCACCATTCTTTAGATTCATAAAAACTATTTTTATTCCAAATAAGCATAGTTATCCACACAAACTTGCCTAATAACCACCCAACCGAAGTCTTCTTGCCCCTAATGTAGTCTAGATGAAGACATCTGGCCCCATGCTTGTTAATTGGAAATTGCTCATTTGCTTCACATGGGCATGATGAAGAGTGTACACAGCGAATCTAATGAGCTAATGTGCTGATCCAATTTATAAACTAAAAAAAGATTCAGGGAATCTTTTTTTTTTCAGGCTGTGCTGATAGTTTTGTCTGGTGTCAACACGCATGTTTCTCTCTCCCAGAGAGCTCTCAGTGTGCTGCAAAAACCGCTAAAGTCTCAAAGTCAAAGTGTGGTAAGACTCTTACGGCTTCTGTGTTGAATACACCAACTTGCAGCACAATTACAGTGGCCCAGAGAGTATTTAGACACTCGAGTCACACTTAAAAATGTCTGAATGCCATTGCATTAGCTAACTCAATGAAAATGTGCTGAAAAGGGTGTGCACTCACCCTAAGGCCATTCAAGCTGTAGATGAGTTTATTTAGCAGTTCATCAGTTGCACTCCAGTGGATCCTCTGCCTGTGAATGAGAGTCCAAACAGCTGATAAAAACATCACAATAATCTACAAGTAATCCATACCCCTCCAGCCCATGAATTAACATCTTGTGAAGTGAAAACCTGCATGTTTATAAGAAACAAATCCACAATTAAGTCATTTTTTCATTTTAAACTGTTGTTTCTGGCTCAAGTCCATAATCCATAATATTATTTTCTTCTGTGAAAAAGTCATCTTATCAGAATCAGGAGAGAAATATGCACAGATCAACCATTTACAAGAGAAAACAAAATAGATCTAAACAAATATGTGGGTGGATTTTGATATGAGAGGACAACAGGGGATGGACTTTTTTCACTGGAGGAAGTGTTATTATGGATTGTGGATTCATATTTTAGCCAGAAAAAAAATGGCTTGAAGTTAAAATATGTTAATGGTGGAATTTTTCTTACAAACACAGCTTTTTGCTTCACAAGACATTAATTGATGGACTGGAGTGGTGTGGATTGCTTGTGGATTATTTTTATCAGCTGTTTGGACTCTCATTCTGACGGCACCCATTCACTGCAGAGGATCCATTGGTGAGCAACTACATTTCTCCAAATCTGATTCGGTGAAGAAATAAAGAAAACAGAAACTGATAGTACTGATATAATTAACCATGATTAATTTTGGGAATCATTTGATTATTTAAATACATTTATAATAATTTATTCATATTTATTCATTTAAATACTTTTAAGTCGTCCTATGGCCTGCTGAGGCCCAGAACCACAGGTCTAATACAGTGATATTCATTTTAAGTGACTTAAAGGGATAGTTCACACAAAAATATAAATTCTGTCTGACATCATGTTTTTCCAAACTTGTATGGTGTTCTTTCTTCTGCAGACATAAGGGTGAATAAATGAGGGCAGAATTTGGGTGAACTATCTCTTTAAGTGTCCAAAACTTTTTTTGGGGGTCACTAACTACTTTATCACCCACACCACCACCTTCTTTATATAAACCTGTGATAATCACAGCACTTGTAATGACGCATGTCCTTAGATCCTATTTAAAGTGCACCCAACCCCTTAAAAACACTTTCACGTGTTACATAGATGAATCAGTAAGTGTGACATATTTTTTTTGTTTAGGTTTTGTGTGTACTTGCAACAGACACTGTTAAAGTACCCCTATTTTGGATTTTTCAAAAATTACCTTTCATGCAGTGTGTAACACAGCTCTAAGTGAATGAAAACATCCTGAAAACTTTTAAATCTGAAAGTGCACCGTGAATAAAGTTATTATCTCTCAAAATAAAGAGTCAACTCTGAATCATTGAAATGAGTCGTTTTTAAAACGAATCCCAAGCTGTTTCATGCTGACGTCAAAATGAAACATTAGCATATTGCCCACCCACTTGTTGTGCGCGGAGACCTGGGAAAACTTGGATTTTCGCGTTGGTCTGAATTAGTGTTGTTTTTGGCGGCCTGTTTTAATTTTAGTTTTAGTTTAGTCTTTGTGTGAAGCTGTCATTTTAGTTTTTATTAGTTTTAGTCAAGTTCATACTCTTTTTAGTCTAGTCAAGTTTTAGTCAACTAAAAGTCTGAGCATTTTAGTCTTATTTTAGTCAGAATTATCCATGACTATTTTCGTCTAGTTTTAGTCGACGAAAACTGATGACATTTAGTCTAGTTTTAGTCAATGAAAATTGTATTTTAGTCTCTTTTTAGTAATACAATTCTATTTAACCCAGTCAATATAGTATAAATACCTAGTAGTATAGACGAAACCAAAATTTTCTTTTAGCCAAACCATTTCAAACAAGGTTATCTTATTATATTATTACCTTATAGACTCAAGAATACATCCATTCCAGACACGGAAGACGCTCTGATTTGAATTTACAACATTTATTTTACCAACTAAACATGTTAGAAGTACACACGCATACATTTTCTCCCAAAGACGAACCCCGGCCATCGGTACTTTGTTGTTGTCGTCTTCTAAATAATGCCGCGAGTGGGGCTTGAGGAAGTGACGTCGCCTGCGTCTGCGCAGTGCGACCTGATGCAGCCGCTGAAGTGAGACACAGGAAACAGAAATACTGCAAAATAATGATATTTTCTGTACTTTTTTCTTTGGTGCCTTGGCATTAATAAAAAAAAAAAAAAAAAAAAAAAAAAAAAATACTGCAAAATAATAATAATAATAACAACGCAACTAAACGAGACGAAATAACGTTATAACATTTCGTTTCGTCTCGTTTTGGTCAACGAAAATGAAGAGACATTTTAGCATAGTTTTTATTTTGTAAAGCACATTTAGTCTCGTTTTTATTCGTCAACAATATTGCATTATACATTTAATTCTAGTCATCGTCACATGACCAGCATTTACGTTTCGTCTCGTCTCGTTTTCGTCACGTGATAAAGGTTCGTTGACGACGATATTTAGTCATAATTTTCGTTGACGAAAGCAACACTAGTCTATGAATGAAAATGCGAATTCATTCTTTGCCACTAAGTGCCGCTTTTGGAGCGTTAAAAGCTCACAAAACTGCTTTAAATGAAATCGACCAATCAAAGGAGGGGTTTGGAAAAAAAAAAATTATCGTTGCATGAATCATTTGGGAGTCGTTGACCAAATAAGGTAAAAATAAATTCATAGTATAAAAAAATGAAAGTGTTTTTTGACCTTGCATGCATGTCAACCTGTTGTTGGGGACTCCCAAACCAAAATATGAATAGGGGCACTTTAAGGTGACATAAACTGGCTGTTAGTATGTACGTGGCTTACAAATCTGGTCTTAGTTTCTTGGCTACATGAGCCAAAAAGACAAGGCTGTGCATATGTACACCATAGGCTCTGATGTGCCCCTAAATGTTCAAATAAGCCCTAAACCAATGACTGAGTGCCAGATGGTGTAATTGTGCAGGTTTGCCTTTATGTGTATTCATGAGTTTGGAAGTATCCTCGACCAAGTACACTAAAGGGGGTTTTCTCATGCAGTCAGAGTTAGCTCAAGGCTAGTCTGAACCTCAGATGGACTATTCACAAAATGTCTGCTGCTATTACACACAAATGCCAAGCACTTTTGAAAATCCATTTACAGTCGCCAATTCCAGCAATCAGGGTGCACAGGTTTTTAATAGCCTGTCGAAAAACAAAGTTTACAGAAAATCTGCTAGAATGAGTGAAGGAACTAGTTACTGCATTTGCCGAGGTTTTTGCCATTCAGTCTTTGAAAGTTATTCAAGAGTTTAAAGCAGTTTAAATTATTTGTTTAAATGTTGCATGTTTTAATAGTGTAATTGTGTGAAGGATAATGTGTAAATGAAAAGAACCTAAGCTCCTGATATATACAAATCGTTTTTGCTGTGGAACAAAAAAATAAAAAGGTAATTGTGACTTATCTCACAATTTAAAACATTTTTGAGTTTATATATCATAAATGTCTTTTTTTCTCTAGCAATTAGGAGATATCAACTCAAAATAAAAAAAAAAATAAAAAAAAAAAAACAATTCTGAAAAGAAAACTTGAAATTGTAAGATATAAACAGCAGTTGTGAGAGAAAAAAAGTCAGAATTGAGAGGTTAAAAAAATATGCAATTACCTTTTATTTTTTCATTCTGTCGCATTGGGGAAAAAAAGAATTATGAGATGTTAACCCAGAATTGTGAAAAAAGAGTCAGAATTCTGAATTTATATCCTGCAATTTTGAGGCAGTTTTAATTTTTTTCCTCCAAAAATTATTCAAATAATTGCACAGTGGTCTCTGTGTATAGACTTTGGTGAAGACATTTGTGGAAAATATTTGTAAACATTGTAGTCTTTCATCCAAAATTATTTTTCATGAGCATAATCACAAAAATTAGGCCGGATATAGAGTGCTTGATGATATCTTGTTGATGTATATTCCGCCTGTGTAATATGGTAATTAATTAATTGAACCGGACAGATGACACTTCATAGGCTTATTTGACTTTGAGGAGTGAGCAGAATGAAGATTAAAGGGTACATTGTATCCATGTGTGGGTTTCCTTACTGATGTACGTGTCATTCCCTCTGCAGTGACAGATGTACAGATGCCACATCGCTTCTCTCATTACTTTAGAGCCTTTTCTAATTATCTAGCCTTTCTCATGCTGGCTATATAAAGCCATGTGCCTCACCCCTACCAGGGCTAAAACCTGGGCTAAAATCTTTAAAGTCAGCATGAAATCAAAATCAACTCTCTCTTTGCTTTCTTAATACATGTTCCTGGAGTTATTTGAAATGATTTATCAGTAGAGCCTAATAAAAAGATGTTTGTCTTTCAGTAAAATGAAGCAACTAACTTGTCCGACTGGTGCCCCTAGCCAGAAATAATGTTAGCTAAATCTATTTATTTGTTTTAGGTACTGTTGTACACCAATCTCACCTGTTAACAAGCAATATAATGTATTTTAAAATAGACACTAAAAATAATTGTAAATAACAATAGATTTGAAGTGTTAAAGATGTTCTTGGGAATGACCTTCAGCCTCCATCTCCAGGTCAAATAGCCTCCTCAAAAGTAGTAGTCTACAATGATCAACTGCAAACTTACATTCAAGTTTGACTCCATCTGGAACCTCAGTAAACAATTGCCTGTGGAGAAACCTCAAGTCCCATCTTAATTCCTGAGGGAATATTCTGTTACATTGTAAATACGTCTTGACTGAAGTAAAATGGGTTGCAAATTCTGTTTCACGTTGACTTTAAGGTGGTAGCTCAGTTATGGAAGATGGCAGTTGGTTTCTAGCTGTCCATTTTGGTTTAGATGGTTGACCAGCTGTTGGAGACTTGGCTGAGCTGGTGCACCAACTTCGTCAAAGACATTGCAGGAATTACCATACAAGTCCCACCTAAATTTTTGGAGGGAATATTCTGTTTGACTCAGATATACGTCTTGTCGGAAGTAAAATGGGAAGCTTAAATGCTGTTTCACGTTGATTTTAAAGTGGTAGCTCTGTTATGGAACACGGTTGTCAGTTTCTAGCTAGTCCCAAGATGGTTTAAGAGGTGACCAGCTGAACTACCAGTGATTGGGAACCTGGCTAAGCTTGGTCAAAGGACATTGCAGTAAAAACCAGGTCATACCATCTTAAGTTGGTAAAGTTGCTTTTTGAACATGAGAGCTGGTTTATTGAGTTAATTTGGCTCACCAGCCAGTGGGAACCTAGTTGAACTTGGGCTGGAAAAACCAGGTCAAACACATTTTTGGTAATCAAAGTGATTTATCTGGTCCAATATGGTCTACTAGCTCAGCCAATCTGGTAGTCCAGCTCATCAACCATCTAAACTGCTGCCAATGATGTTTCTGAGGATATGTTCCTGTTGCTCAACTCATAGAGCATGACACTAGCAACACCATGATTATGGTTTTTATTTCCAGAAAACACACATACTGGTAAAACAATATTGTAACTTAAATATACTGTAAGTTCCAAGCAGCTTTAACAAGCTAATGGCCAGCTAGAAACCAGCTAGCTATCTTTTTAAGATGGTTTTATCAGGTTTAAGCAGGGAATCCCCATATCTTACACACATTTTCCAACTTTAAAAGTTAGCGTGGCTGTCAACGCTTCTCCAAGTCTTAGTCTTCACATTTTCCTCCTTTTTCTCTTCCCTCTCCTATCTCTTTCCCCCTTTCTGTCCACTTCTCCTCGTGTGAGCCCATTGTTCATCTCTCTATTTGTTCTCTTTGTCTCTCTTTTTTCCTTTTCTTCCTATCTGTGTACCTAGGCAGCCCATTGAGTAACTTCTTTGACGTAATTAAACAACTTTTTTCAGACGAGAAGAACGGTCAGGTGCCTCTTCCACCTGGCACACCCAACAGACACCCACCTAACGCCCGTCACCACGACCCTCAGCCTAGTGACTCTAAATGCCCAGCAGGCAATCCCAGGGACAATGCCAAGCTGGTGGCATCCATTGGGACACAGGAGCAGCCCTAACTTTATCAATCAAGCTTTTCAAATGTACCAACAAAAGCACTCAAAATGTACATAATCTTAGAGGTGATGGAATTTATACTTGGACAAACTTTTGTATGATGAAATGACTGCTAAAAAACAAATTATGACACAAATCCAGACACATTTCCCCTTTCACCGTTTCTGCATTGTTGTTGTGCCAGTCCCTTCCCAAAACCCTGTCGTTTCTACTCCAGATATTTTCATGTATTTTACATCTGTCTTCCCGTTTTCCTCACCTTTGTGACGGCTTGTCTTTGCTGCTAGGAATTATCCAGAAAACGTATTAAAACTCCACGCCCCCACTTCCCTGCACATCCTGAGACGGACATTTATTGACAGACGGCACTTTTCAAGATGAACAAGCAGGTTTCCAAGGAGATGGATGCTACATCCTTCACCATACTCTTCCCTTCCCGCTCTCCAGTTTCTCCGAGGACTAAAATACAAATACCCACACTTGTTCCCACACAACCTGTGTGCTCCCCTGCCATCATCTCAGCACACCAACCTGTTAAAATGGTTGACCAGCCGGAGGGAACCGGCTGCACCAACTGGCTCTGTTCCAAAATGTAGTGAGCTTGCTCTAAGATACATCACATTGATCCAATTATAAGGCAGACGCTTAATGCAATGCAACAAACCTAGTAAAACATCCATTAAAGATGAGAAAGCACTGAAATCAGTCTAATTAAACTAAGGACTCAGTATTTGTTTGTTAGGTATTTTTATGCACAT